>LZPO01008432.1:39695-58980 GCA_001675575.1 Neotoma lepida | reverse complement strand
TTGAAGTCTCCCATTATCAGTGTCTGAGGGTCAATACATGGTTTACACTGTAGTAGTATATCTTTTACAAAGGTGAGTGTTCTTGTGTTTGGGGCTGTCTCTTATACACATCTAGATGTGTATAAGAGACAGGTGTGTGTGTGTGTGTGTGTGTGTGTGTGTGTGTGTGTGTATTTCCCTTCTTTTGGTTTCACTGGTGTGAGATTATTTCCTGTGTTTTCATGGATGTAGTTTCTGATACTGTGTTATTGATGTTCTTCTGTGGGGAAAGGGTGCATTTTAAAATTCTAACTATCTCTCTAGCTAAGGAAGAGATTCTTAAATCCATAAAATAATCAACCAGAATATTAGATGGCATTCAAATAGGACAAAAAGGGAGCAGGTATACAATGTTTCAGTTTACTTACAAAAAGTACTCTAGTTCAGAAGGCAGAAGCTGGGTTACATGAAATCAGTGAACATGAACACTGCTAGGATATCTAGGGCCATGCACAGTTCTTGTTCTTTCACTTGAAAAAAAAACCTCGGTGCACTGCCTATGGCACATGGGAAATGATATCAAAAAGCCTTGGGTTTTTATCTCCATCACACATATTATTAGCTTGAGACCCTTGGGAAACAATCTGTAAATATGCATTGTGACACTGCCATCTTCTCAATACACTTGTTTTGAGGACCAAGTATTTATAAGCTATAGCTCATAGTTGGCATAATACCTGACATAGATGATCACACAAGCATCTANCACCGCCTTTCTGTATGAGCCAGCATCCCCCTGTTTCAACTCTCCCAATTTAAGTCTAAAACAAAATATTATGGCTGTTAAGCAAGTGCCTACAATTCAACACATCTGTGATGATATGAACATTTTAACCTACACCTGGATTTTTTTGCTGGCTTATACTCTTTTGCTTGTGGTATGCCAACATTAGCCACAAGGTCTCCCAAGTCAGAAATTACGTGTGGTTTTATAGTTTTAACTTATTATTATTATCACTAGTATAATTTGTGTGTGTGTGTGTGTGTGTGTGTGTGAAGACTTCAGAATACAGCTTTTGGGATTTAGCTTTCTCCTGAGAGGAACCCAGGTCATCCTGCTGGCCCGTCAATCACTTTGACCTGATGGATCATCACCTCATTGCCCCATGTGTGGTTGTCAACTTCGAAATGAATTTTTAACTAGTGGATTCATTCATTCTGCCCTCTTATGTACCCTTCTGTATTTCCCCCTTTTCTATTCCTTCTGTCATGGCTTGCCTTCTTTCTCATCTTGCTTTGTCCCTATTAATCCTCTACAAATCTGAAAAATCCATCTCCCCAGATTTCAGGCCAGTTACTATCTCCCTAAAGTTAAAACCTTCGCTGACATACTATTCCTTCCCATGGGCAGAGGCAATGAATGTAAAATGTGTACTTCTATAGCTACTTACTCAATAGTAACGGCCTTAGTTGAAATGGTTTGGTTTGATATAATTGGACTTTTGTAGTTGGGCTTTCCATTATTCCTCCTGCAGCTTTGCCTTCTCTCCGCATGTTCTGGCAACTAAACTAGCAATCACATGGCTTAGCAACACCGACCAGTCCTTTGGCTGAAATGACTTTCACACTCCCTATCTACTTAGAGAACTTAAACTCATCTTTTTAAAACTGAATGTTCAAAGATATGAATTCTTTTCAACTTTACCAATAGAGTCAACATAATCAAATTCGCTGGAGGACCGTGGTTGGTTGGTTAGTTTTTGTTTGTTTGTTTAAGAAAACAGATTAGTTTCCAAATTTATAGGAAGAGGCAAAAGATATGGAACAGTCACTGAAGAAGAATAAAAAGTGAAAGGATGAACACTAGTGGACTCACTAGAAAACTACAATGATCCAGACACCATGGCGTTGGTTGAGGGAGAGCGCTCAGAAATAGACAATAAACATGAACGTTCTCAACCGCACTTGACAGGAGAGGGAAGGCAACACAAATGAGACATGTCAGTCTTTTCAACAAATACAGGAGCAAATGGATCTCCCCAGCCACCTAGTCCCCAAATGAGTGAGACAGACTTTATACTTCTCAAAATAATGACCTTAAGATGGACCAGAGACTAAATATAAAGCATAAAACTATGAAACTTCTATATAATGTAAGATGTAGCTGGCCTAGAGTGCTACTCGGGTTTCTCCGAGCCTACAGAAAGACACAAACCATAAAAGAGATAATTAACTAACAAAATTAAAAACATCTGCCCTGTGAAAAACACTATGAAATTAAAAATACAAGCCATAGTCTGAAAGAAAATATTTGAAGGAACTATACCTAATAAAGAACTTCTATCAAAAATACGGTGGGTTTGTTTGGTTGGTTGATGTATTTTTGGTTTTTTTTTTTTTTTTTTTTTTGAAACAGGGTTGCTCTGTGTAGCCCTGGATGTCCTGGAACTCTCTTTGTAGACCAGGCTAGCCTCCAACCCACAGAGATACCCCTGTCTCTTATACACATCTAGATGTGTATAAGAGACAGGAGATACCCTCTGCCTCTTGAGTGCTAGAATTGAAGGCATGCACCACCATAAGTTTTTAAAAACCTCTTAAAAAAGTCAACAATAAAATAAGCAACTTGATCAAAGACGGAAAGAAAGAGCCTGAACAAACACCTCCCAAAGAAGATAAACAGATGGCGTGTGAGCAGGAGAAAAGATGTGTCGTGCCATGTGAGCATTAAACAATACCTCATGCCTCTCCATAGGTATAGATGGCCAAAGTACAAAACCACTAACAACACCCAATGTCTTTGAGGATGTTCAGAAACAAATGCCNACTTGCTATTGGTACAGCTACTTGAGAAGAAAGTTCATCAGTTACTTCAACCCTGATGAGACAGTTACAACATGACCCAGTAGTTGCACCCCTTGTTATTCACCCAAAGGGTGGGGAGCATGTGCACAAAAAATTTGCACGAAGAAGTTTGCAGCAGTTTTATTCAACTTTGAAATAACAAAGGTGTCCTTTAATAGATAAATGATAAATTACGGAATATTAGACAATATCATATTATTCAGAGTTGAAAGAAATGAAAAATCATGAAAAGACAGTAAGGAAACCCAAATGTATTTTACTAAGTANAAACTCATATACTGTATGACTCCTTCTATATGACACCCTGGAAAGGGCAAATCTGGGGATTGTCAAAAGATCATTGGGTGCTGGGGGCTAGGGTGGAAAGAGNGAGTGCGCAGGGCAGAGCAGGGGACAGGGGAGGGTCCCTGATTCCATTCTGTGAAATACATGGGTTGCTGTGCTCCACTGCACTTTATCAAAACCTACAGAATGCATAACACTGAGAGAAACTCCAACACAAATTACTGACTTTGGATTTTAATGATGTGCCACTCAAAGGCTGACAGCAGGAGGAGGCTGAGTGGGAGAAGGGGACATGTGGGCACTTGAACTATGCACTGGGTTTTACTATAAACCTCAAACTTCGTTAAAAACAACAAAAAGGCTAGTTTTAAGAAGAATGATCGTTTTTTCATCTACTTCCCAAATTAGTTATATACACTCTGGGAAGAGAAGGCGAGCTCTCCCAAAGTAAATAGACTGGAATGAGATCTTAATTCCGGAAATTTAAAAAGAGGTTAAATTCTCTGGGCTGGACATGGCTGCGTTTCCATTGTGTAGCCCTCTGTGTTCTCCTATGCGCATCTCTTCAGCCTGTCAAGGTTTGTAATGATATGCCTAGGCTGGAAAACAGACCACTGCAAACATCAGAGTTCACAGATCGCTGCAGAGGACTGTTTCCCTGAGATGGAGCAAGGACAGAGGACTTCACTGAGCCAGGCCATTACAAACCCAAGAGAAGGTTCTAGAATGCAGGCTTAAGAATAGGAGCAACAGCTGATTTTCATTAGACAATGTGCAGGCTTTTACTGCTGGACTTAATCAAGGACGGTAGATTGTTAGAAACAAGTAGTTGAAATCTGGCATCCAAAAGAAAGAAGTGAGAAGTTGGTAGTGCTACTTTCTGGTCTTTTGACAAGACCTTGCATAGTAGCATATAAAAGCCAGCTCGTGTCCCTGTAAACCGAAATCCAGGATGGGAAGAATCCTTTGGATCCAAACCAACTACTACCCATGTTGGTCTTGGGATTTTCTCTCTCAAAAATACCTTAGAAAACAGGCATATTCAAAAGAACATAAATACCACAGAAGAAAAAAAGATGTGCTTCAGGTGACATCCGTGAGCCCGCTAGACAGGATGCCGACAGCAGTCCAAAGCTCAGCCTTTGGGAGAGAGAACGCCACAGCCTCTTCAGCAGTTCTTAAGCAGCTCATCCCCGGTTAGTTGAGAAACTCTGTTAACTTTTGTTGGGTGCTCTGAATTAAACATATCCTCTCCACTTGATTTTTGACCAGATAAACATAGCTAGTGTCAGTATTTCATATGAGGTAATCATGTCTCCTATTTTATTAAGGTAAAATCTCACGATGTTTGCCTTCAGCCTCTGTACCATTTGTTCTGCTTTTGAATCTCAGCTGCTTTTTACCCCATCCACTCAAATCCAGCTACCTCCTTTCAAGCCAAACTCACTCCACTACCACAAATTTACTTAAACTGTATCAAAAACAGGCAATAGAACCTGCTGATAATACTGACTAATTCTGCATACATTGTTTTATTTTTCAGTCCATTTTCTCATTTACTATCCTGTTTTAAACTCATTAGACTCTATACTCATTAAAATCTTTCAAACTGACAACACAAAGTAGAGATGATACTCTTGATCTCTGTCTGTTTATTCTTTTAAATAGCAACCATCCGCACACAGACAGACAATAAAGAGCAGAGACGGTAGGAAAGGATGGTGTGGAAGGAGCACACTTCTGGTGGCCTCAGTGTGAGTAATCAGGAGGTGAGAGTGATGGATAAGGTGTGTTCCAGGACTCAGCCTGGAAGGAAGCTCTTTAGAATAGGCACTAAGGGACCCTACCAGAAATTAACAACAAACAACTAAACAGCTGTAACACCTGGTTTTCCTACCCTCCAAAGGCTTCTTCACTTTTCTCCTTTCCAGTCCAACTTTGAGACAGAAAATCTCTGCCCTGTTATCTTTTCTTCTGAGATCAAGGGAATTTAAGTACTCCTCAAACTTGTCTGAGCTACTAAGTCCTACATCAGAATTACTTTAAAACCCACACAAATTAGTGAATGAGAGCCTTATTTATGGATAGAACTAGGGAAAATTATTAAGAGGCAACATAGAATTCGGAACAGGAAACAAATGGCTTGGAAGAGGCAGTGAGAAGTCCGAAGTTAAACTTCAGTTTGGAAAGTAAGTGTTTCAAGTCTAGTGTTAGATGAGCACACAGCACACACGTTAACCTCATTCTCCGTGTTATATCACAGTCCAAAATGTTTTAGTTTTATAGAAAGTATAATCAAGGATAGTCATTGAACTGGGAGTCAAGGGGCCAGCAGCCAGCACAGTTATTCAAGGAAGAAGTAAGTCCCTCCTCTCTTCCTGCATTATCCAAATGATGTCATATCAACAGCATGAGCAGTGAACAAAACTCCAAGAATTTATCTCNCAAGAATTCATGGTTAAATTTCATCCCTTGAAGTCAGAGAAACACCTTTAGAGAACATGATTCTGTACTTTACAGTAAGTGGAGACAGAATTCAGCAGTCTTGTCTTTGCAGATATGTTTGGTGACTCTACAGAAACTAACTTTCCAAGTCTTTTCCCTACACAGGGGGAAAATAAGTTTTTAAAAATCTTATTTAAAAATATTGTTCAGTCCTGTAACCTCAGCACTCAGGAGGCTAAAACATAAGGACAAGCTCAAGGCCAGCTTGCCCTCTATAATGAGACCCTATCTCATGAAACAAATATAAAACCAACAACAACAATATGGTTCACAGAAAAACTGTATAGGAAATAGAATATCTAAAATCTGTCTTAAAATACTATTGGGCTTAAGAAAACAACATCCCTAAATCCAACACTGGCACGAACACTTTAAGAATACAGGGTCTGAAGAAGCAGCTTCAGAACCAAGATCTCTTGCAGGGTGTGGTGACCAGCCGGAGTAACACAGGACACAGCCAAGGTCTCCCTGACTGCCCACCCTCCTATCTCTTGCCCAGCTCTTTCTCCAGTGGAACCCAGGAGGAGCCTCACCAGAAGCTTCCTTATCTAACTAAAGATGCAGCCTCTGTAAGGGAACAGAGTGGCCATGAGTCCCTTTCCAGGATTTTATCCATCAAGGAATAGACTGTGAGTCAACATCACAGAGGGTTCCAGGCCATCATCTAATTCTGAGGCCGGCTCAGGCAACATGTTACTGAAGAGACTGTAACAAAACCTTTATTCACCATTTTCTTCCCTCACCTTCTCCAACCCCAAATAACGACCAGTATCCTGCCCTTTCCATAGCTCAGGATGTGCTGTAAACTTCAATCATCTGCTTCTTTTAGTCTTCAATTTTGTGTGGGTCCCATGTGCATGTATGCAATTAAAGGGGCTTTCACCTCTGTCACTCTGTCTACTGTCACTTTGTTTCACAGACTTAATTATCAAGCTCTCCCAGTGGAGACACTTCCCTCTCTCCTACAGGAAACTTTTTTTTCAGCAAGAATGTTTATCTCTAAGAGAACAGAGTACCTCTGAAACTAGAGTTAATCATCCAAAGTCTATTTATTTCAACAGGTAGATTATTTCAACATGGAATTTATTTCAGTAAGTGGATGATGTTAAAGGAATTTGTCAGCAGCTTTCTTCTTCACATTGAACAACCTACTAACTGATTCCCAGCCTAACCCAATGCTTTGCATTAAATCTGGATAACAAGGGGTTCCTATCCAATAACAGTACCAGTGAAGCACGGGTATGGTATACCGAAAAGACTGAGTAATAACGAAAACTATCTCTAAAGTGTGAATGAATTCAGGGTATGCATTTTTTCAGGGCCATAAAAGTGAAGTGTGTCTTTACCAAATTGGCTGTTTTCATTTAATGAGACTTTACTGNTACAGATGCCTAAATACAAAAACAGGACCATAGGATACACTCTTAAACTCATTTGATGCAGCAAGGTCTCTTAGTGAAGNAAAAAGACTCCTGTCCTAATAAAGCATAGCCAGTTTGAAAACAAAGGAGCTTAATTAGTGAACACAGGGTTTTAATACAATTTTTCAGGAAAAAGGGGGGAGGGAACAACTTCATTTCACATGATCAACCTAACCATTATTATTTATTTTCATTTCCACATCTATTTCTAATGCTGCATCTTCTGGAAAAGTCAGTACCCACAGTATAATCTTAAAGGTCAGCTCTTAAGTCTCTCTTTCTCTCTCTCTCTCTCTCTCTCTCTCTCTCTCTCTCTCTCTCTCTCTCTCTGTGTGTGTGTGTGTGTGTGTGTGTGTGTTTTGCACACAACTAGACTGAAACTTTGCTAAATGGTAAGTGCATACCCACCTTCCTTACCAACCCTGCTATCCATACCCAGATAGGAATGAGAAGGAGCTGGCCAGAAGGATGTGAGGACTCTCTACACTAAGTGAGTAAATCTATAAGCAGCTGTCTTGATCTCACACAAGTAAGTACAACATGACTTTCTGTGTATTTTTCCCTGTGTTTAGAGGTCCAACACAAAGGGATGCAACTTCCATTCACATCATACCATTTGAGCGGCCAGCCTTTCAGGTGGTTCCTTCAGCTCGAATCCTAGAACTTGCACTGACATGATGTTTGAGAAGTATGTTTTTAATTATTTCAATATGCTAACTAAAACAAAATATAACATTAAAGCAGCTTTGAAATTTCNTAAGTCAGTTCAAACTGATACAGCACTCCGTGAAAACACAATTGTCAATGACTCCTATTTCAGTAAACAAAAAGCTGCCAGTTACAAGAAAACTACAAACAAAAGAATATTGAATGAGCCAAAGTTTTGGTGATAGGATCATTCAAATAGCTAGACAGAGTGGCCCATGTCTGTAATCCCACCACTCCAGACATTAAGATGACAGAGGGGTCATTGTGAGTTCCAGGCCACTCAGGGCTACATAGTGAGGCCCCATCTCAAACAAACAATGAGAGAGAGAGAGAGAGAGAGACAGAGACAGAGACAGAGACAGAGAGACAGAGAGAGAGAGACAGAGAGAGAGAGACAGAGAGAGAGAGACAGAGAGAGAGAACATTACCAAAATAATGCTCGTATTTTTAAATGTTCTATATTATTATTGGGGATGAGGGTACATATGAGTGGAGGTCAGAGGACAACTTTCAGAGGTGGTTTTCTCTGTCTAAAGAAGGTTCCAGGGATGCAACTCAGGTCTTAAGACTTGTGTGGCAATCACCTTTACCCATTAAGCCATCCTGCTAGTCCCACATTCATAGTTTAGAGTAATAATGAAATAAATAAAAATAATGTTTTTTTTTTGCAGAGAGGGCTATAAAAAGGCAGCACAAAAATTCCAAAGAAATGAAATAATACTGTTCTCAAATTTGCCAAATCATCATGCACACACAGTGTCAAAAGGAACACAATCAGATATGAAATAAAACTGAGCTCTCTAGAAGACTTTAGGTTGTGCCAATGCAGGTTTCCAGAGACACGGCTGAGATCTCCCCTCCTGGGATTAAGAGCGGAAGGCTTCCCTCCTACCTCTCTACATGACAGAGTATCTGCAGATCATAAACAGACGCAGGGGATCACTCTCAAATTCTTGGAAAAGAAATGAGCATGTTGAGACCCGTCCACTAATGTATGTCATGACCTCATATGCAGCTGTCCTGTTCTCCGTGCTCATTACTACTGGGGTGACCTCAGTCATGCATTTCCCTCCCATTCCCATTCCCAAATGCTCACATTCTTTCTTCAGATCCAAGACTTCTCAAGTGTACTCTGCAAAACATTAGAGACCCAGGAGACACTGAATGGATCTATCTGTCTAATGAGTTTGGAAAATATTTCATGGGATAGCTCCTCCTGGAAATCACAGAAGATACTTTGAGGCAAAAGATGGAGGTCCTTGGAAGAAAGGCTATAGAGGCAGATTTTCTTCTACTGCAATGTGAGAAGCGTAGCACACTTTAGCAGGGAGAAGCAGGGCTAATCCCTTCTGTGAAGAATGCACAGATGCTGGAAAGGCAATGGGAGGGGGCAGTCGTCACAGTAATCACGGGAGACAAGCCAGGGTTGGAGCTGTAACTACAGACATGGAGAGAACATTAGATAACCTCTTCAGAGAATAGAAATTATATACTATGAGAACAGATGTGTCCTGAAGGAAAGAGTGGAGATGAGGATGGCCTACATTTTGTCACAAGTTTCTCACTGAAATATAACCTAATTTTGGGCAGGGGGAATGAAAACCATGAGTACTGTAAGAAAAAATGACAAAGGTCAGTTCCACGAGTACAGTGGAAAAGCAAGTTGATTGCTTAAACATAAAATAAGTGTTCAATGTCAGTCATCAAATTTTCCCAACCCTCCCAGCATGTTATCTTGTTCTCTTACAACAATTTTGAAACTTCCTGTGATAATTTATTGTGCTATTAATTTTATTATTATATGCCTTCTATCTCTACTTGATTTTAACTACATAATTGACAAGCTACTAGGTATTACATATTGCCTATCATCTTTCATAAAACACGACAAATAGTGGGCATTTAAAACATCTCTGAAAAACTGGAGGTATTCCTGATCCCATGTTAATTGGACTTTTCCTTTCTCTGACCAAATGCCTAAGAAGGCCACATTAAAAGGAAAGGTTTAATCTGANTCGGGTTCAGATTTCAGCCACTTTGGTCCATGGGCAAGGTAGGACATGGTGGAGAGGTTGGGAGAGGGCAGAGCTGCTCACCTCACTGATCATGGCACACGAAGCAGAGAGCACACCCCTGTACTGGATGTCCTCTTCCCTTCGATTCCAACACGGTCCCCAGCCCTTCAGCTTGCGCAACTAGGCTGGGTCTTCCCCTTCTCCCAGGAGAGGTGTCACAGCCTCACTCAGAGTTGTATTTTTGCTCATAACCAAGGCTTCTCCATCCAGTCACATGGATGCTCAAGACAATCCCCAACAGCCTTTGTGGGGTATCAGTTTCTTTTTTGCCTCTGGCTTGTTGAAGATTTTTCTGTCTGGCTTTTGTCAATGTGAACACAGTGTGCAGGGTGGGCTGTTGGCATTGCTGTTGGGCATTTTTCTCTGCTTACTTGGGTATTTATGCCACCTGGTGTTCCCTGAGCTTCTGTGTCTATGGCCTTCTGACTTCATTTTGGAAGTTCTGGGCCATGATCAATCTTCAATTATGTTTTCTTTCTTGTTATCCTTTTCTCCTCCACACATTCCAATTATGGGTAGGTTACACCTCTTCAAATTCCTTGCGGTTCTTCAACGCTCTTTTCTACTTTCCCATTGTTGCTGCTACACAGCAGTTAGGTAGTTACTACTTCCATCCCTTCAATTTCACTTATTCCTTCTTCAGCCATGTCTACTGACACAGTGAAAATGTTTGTCATTTCTGTTCACTATTTCTGATATGTAACATTTCCTTTTGATGTTTAAGAGACTCCATTTCCATTCTTACATAATCTAATGTACTTGCATGTTGCCTACTTCCTCAGTCAGAACCCGTAACATATTAATTATAGCTATTTTAACTTGCTTGTCATGGTAATTCCAGCATACAGTGCCATATCTGAGTGTGGGTCTGAGAACTGTTTCTTCTCTTACCACTGTGCNTTTTTCTGCTTTTTGCCATGCCTTCTGACTTTCTTTGGAGAGCAGGCTGCAGTAGAGCAGCCTTCAGTTCGAGGATTTTGGTTCAACTGGCTGTTGTGTTTAACGTTTGCCACAGGGACAGACACCAGGGGTGGAGAATTCTACCAATGCCCCCTTCGTCTCCCCACTTGACCGTGGCTTCTTTAGCTCTCTTCCTCAGAGGGAGGCTATGTCTTGCAGCTCTTCCATATATAATCCTTATTCCTGTTCTGGAGNCCCCTTGTGTGGTGGTAACATGCGGGAACAGAGGAACATTCTGTTTGAATCTGTTTCTGTGGCCTGTCCGGCCTATTCCAGTTACAGTGTATCATCACATCTTTTTCTCTATTTCCTTAGGCAAATAGCAAGATCATTGAGAATTGAAAGGTGTCAAGAGTGTTGTCCTGGAAGCCTGACTGGGGCAACAAAGAATGAAGAAAGGACAGACACACATAGAGAAGCTGGGGTGGGGTGAGCTATGTGCTCTTATGGGGATGGCACAAGCTGCAGCAATAGCCTGGAAATGTTGTGCATTTATTTCACATGTAATTGAGGAGGCGGGTTTATTGTGTACAGCTGAACAGAAGTTGGTTTATGGTATACAGCTGAACCAGGTGCACAGTTACCTAATCTAGGCATGACGTTTATAGGGAGCAGTCTCAGGCTGAAGTCATCTCAGAGGATGAAGCCGTGAAGTGATTGATAGTTTCTGCATATACTGGGCAATCTTTCATAAACATTTATTCATAGGCCAGTAGAAGGCTTTGCCAATTCTCATAGGTCTGAGGCATTGAGGTTCTTGACATTACTTTGCTCATGTCAACAACACATTCACTCAGGACTTCCTCTACTCCCCACAGGAGAGGAATGTCCCACTCTACGACTTTGAGGTATGATTCTAAAGAAGCCTTTAGCCAAAGAGAGTATATTTTTATGAGAAGGCTCTGGATATACTTGCAACTGCTTCAGCACATCACTTGCCAGAGACACCAGGGGAAGTCACTTGGACATCCACTGTGACAAGACAGTAGGGTTCCTCCAGAAAAAGCTCGTGAACATGGGGTCAAGAGGCAAACATTTCTCAGCCTGTGCACAGTCAGGCTAGAAATTTATGACAACGACCACTTAAGCATCCCTCCCTACCAGTTCAGTCTCTAGTCTTCTGACAGCTTCTCCAGGTACACGGAGCTTGACTGACATTATGTAGGTGTATCTAGCTCTCCTGATTCCAGGGTGGTACCCTATATTATAACCTCAGTGCTTTGGAGAGCCTAAGCAAAGCTCTGCATTTTTCAGTTTATCTAACTCTCTCATTTTGTAAGGATATGAATATTTCCAATATCTCAAAATATCAAAAATGAAAGTAGAATTATTAACATCTGGTTTTCATAATAGCCTAATCTTTAAGAACAAACGTGTGTGTGTGTGTGTGTGTGTGTGTATGTGTGTGTGTGTATGTGTGTGTGTGTGCACGTGCGCATGGGGAAGGTGGATGTATGTGTGCGTACAATTCTTTCAGATCATTTCTCTCAACTTTGAATAAGGGAAGAAAAATGTCTAAACACAATGTATTCCTGTGTATTAATAGTTGAAAGCATATTATAACAGTACTAAGCTACAATCTAAAGTAAGAAGTTCCAGCCTAGAGATTTTTCAAATACAAGAAATCACATCACATCTGTAATTTAATGTCTCTAGTCCTATTTATTCAAATGGACGTGAAACCACTTGCTGGTAATACTGTATGACTGTCTGTTAATATAACCCTTGTAGCATATGTCTTTTAAATAAGGAGGCTAATGGTGCCAATGCTTGTTAGTGTTTGTGAATGCACTAGCAAAACATCTTAGAAAGATTCCATCTACTTCTCAGCATGCTCTGTACAGCTGTAGCTGTTTGTTTCACTGCTTGTCTGTTACTTCTCCCCCAAAGTAAAAGCCATTAATTTTAGTTAGAGAAATATGAGAAGTGTGTATTAGTAGGCATTTTACCCCTGAGACTAAAACATCTAATGGNAACAACTTAAGGGTGGAAGGACTTGTTTTGGATCCTAGTTTCCAAGGGGTCTGTCCATCATGGTGGAAAAGGTGTGGTGGAGCAGGGCAGTTCACATTACAGCTAGGGAGCAGAGAAATGTAATACAGGCAGGATCTGAGACAGGATCAAAGGAAAGCCCCACCACTAGGAACTCCTCTTACCTTCCACCACCTCACAGTAAAGACATCACTCTATGAGTCACCAAAGGGATAAACCACTCCTTCAGTCAGAGCCTGAGAATACAACCCTCCCACGGACACCCTCACAAACACACCCAGACACTCAGAAGACAACCCTCCCTGGGACACCCTCACAGACACACCCAGACCCTCAGAAGACAACCCTCCCTGGGACACCCTCACACACACACCTAGAAGTGTGTTTCCCTAATCTCCTAGAGATTTCTCAGTCCAATCAATTCCTCAGTTATGATTAATGATTATTGCTGGGCCTGGTGGCACCAGCCTGCAGCCCTAGCAGTTGGAAGGCAGAGGTGGGTGGATCACAAGTTCAAGGCCAGTCTGGAAAATTTAAACACACACTTATTTTATAACATCTAACAATAACAAAAAATAACTACTTTCCTTGTAAAAAATCTTCCTGTTTAAAATATTCATACAGTCTGTTTTCTGGATTGAGCTACACCTTATTCATTATGTGACATGTGTGTGTATCAGTAAACCTAAGTGCTAAAAGCACAAACAGTCCCCTTTATTACATGGGATACACTAATTTTTCTTTTACTTACCTGACTTAAAAGTTCTCTTAAATTTTTTATTCTTCTTTTATACTATACTGTGTCTTTTCACCCAAGAAAACGCTGGGTTCAGGCCTTAAGTGTATTTGATAATCAAAGTTTACAAGCTCCAGTGTAAAACAATGTTCACACCACGGTCTCATCACAAGAGCTTCAAGTACACAGGAGACTGTCAATGTACACCTACATGTCTTTCCTACATTCCACTCTAACTTGAAAACAGGGAATCTAGACTCTCTTTCCCTTTTATTGGCTTCTACCTAAGTAGGAAATGGTACTCAGACCAGGCAAGCATTCACATANCTAAGAAATGTTTAAAAAGTTGAGCATGGTGACACGTACCTGTAAATAATGTTGGTACCTGAAAAGCAAAAACAAGAGGATCAAGAATTCAAGGCTAGCCTTAGCTACATATCCAGTTCAAGCCAGCCTGAGCTATATGACAGTGCTTCAAAGATAAACAACAAAGCTAAAAAAAAAAGAAAATGAAAAAATATTTTTAAGAAATAAATTTAAATGGACAACAAAGAATAAGATGAGAAATTAGTATGCCATGGCATTAATATTTTGAGGGAAATTGCTCCTGTTCTAAGAAAATCCATGCTGTCATAAATCTATATTCTGAAAGCTTTCCTTGACCAGACTGGATTTTGTTATTTAAACAGTGCATAGGTTTCCNCCCTTTATTCATTATTCAAATAGAAATAAATATAAGGGGCCAAAGAAACTTAAAAACCAAACACCCTTAAATCTTGTTATATGAATAGTGAACTAGATTCACTGTATTTTTAGTTCTTGGGTCCAAAACCAATAAAACCACAGCAAAATGCTACACAAATCCATCGATCTTGGAGGATAACAGATCATAAAACTCCCACAGACTTGGCAATGTGGCAGTCACTGACAGAAAGAGAAAGATACATAAATATAGGCTAAAATGTCACACTTTCAATCCTAAAAGTCCTGTGCTCTGGATACAGGGCAGTCCTTAAATATAAAATATTTTATAGACTTTACAAATATATAGCATTTATAAGTACTATATTTATCGATCACATCTCCCTATTATGGGGAAAATGTCTTTAACTAATTAAACTGATTTTAGTGTTCTAAATGAAAATCTTTACAAAATGTATTATCTTCTTTCTTGCCTAATGTAGCAAATAAAATTTACAATAATTGNTTTATTGAGCTTGTCATTATCATAATCAATGACTATTTCATGCTGAAATACTGGCTTGCCTTCAGGAGTTATTGATACCNAACAAAATGGTAGACTGAAGACATCCTGGTTAGACACAGCCTGGTCGCATCAGAGCATGACCAGGTTCTATGCTGTGATACTGGACCAGTTAATTAACATCCCTGCCCTTANNTTCTATCTGCTGTCAACAAGATTATAATACCACTTGTTAGATCANTCAAATAATTAAATATGAGCATAAACAAGAGAACATAGGAATGCTACAAACACTATAAAACCAAGCATTTGAGGACTGCACNGTGCTACAAAAGCCAAAGGCTCTTGCCACCAAGCCTGACAACCTCAGTGTGGTCCCCAGAACCACATATTGCAAGGAGAGAACCAGCTCTGTAAGCTGTCCTCTGATTTCCACACACATACACANACATAAACAAACAGATTTCAAAAAGTTTAAGTCAACCATTTGTTACTTCTCAAATAAGAATATTTCATAGTTCTGAAAACTGGTAACATCTACAAACTTACAAATAGAGGGCTTGAGCTGTTTATAGAATCAGATGCTATAAACCTTCAGGGCTAAAGCACAAAAAGGAAACCTAAATTTTAAATATATTTAGAATGAATATTTCCATAAGCTACATCTTTTTCAATTTATTGTTTATTGATGTGACAGATAAGCACATGATTTTTATTTTAATATTACAACTGAGAAACTTCACTAAACAGAAATACATCTAGGTAAAATATATATATATATATATATATATATATATAAAAACTTCAAAAGATACTTTTAATTAGTTTGTTTTTATTTCGTGTGCATTTGTGTTTTGTCTGTATTTATGTTTGTGTGCGAGTGTCTTCCACTTTTTGCTATAGAATAGTGTGATCTTGGTCTAAAAACCCAAAAGGGCCCTGTGGAAATTAACCAGCTGATTGATTATGCAGAGACATACAAAAAGTCAAGAATAAACAAAGTGCTCCTGAAAAAGAAAAAAGTGTGAAGACCCCATCATACAAGAAGAGTCCCTGTAGTGCTGAGTACAGCACATACAGTAACACTAAGGACCAAAAGACTCAAGTTATAGACATTTAGTTAGGACAACATCAAACTTCATAGAAGGAGGGAAGGGACACATTTTTCAACAGATGATATTAGAACCACTAGATAAGAACACATGGGATGAAGCTGATCTCACACTGACAGAAAAAGAAATAATAACTTCAAGTGAGTTTTCAAGCCTTACTATGAACAAATAAAATNGAAGTGCTTAGAATATAGAAGAGTATCCTCATGATTTTGTATGTGGAAAAAATTTCTAAAACCACATATAAAATTCATTAACCATAAAGGAAATTACTGATAAATGTGACTAAATTTAAAACAGCAAATTTTGGTGTAGTGAGAAACAGACATGGAAGAGAGAACTGAGAAACGACATGATAGCCTATGCAAATGTATAAAGAACCTGCACACCGATGGAAAGAGGTTCGCAAAGGACTTGAACATGCGTTAAAGGAGCAAAAGNAGAGAATCAACTACTTGATTTAGATAGAGTTGAAGTCTCCAGAGAAGGCTACATGTAAGAGATCACATTGGCCTGGATATTAATAGACAAAACGTAGNTATTTAGACAAGAAAGACAGGAGAGAATACTCAACCAGTTCCATTTATCCTCCTGTCAGACTGAGAAAGTCTTCTGGGTGAGCTAGTTTCCAAGGATCTCAGCTTTCTCATTCAACTGAAAGGAAGAAGACGAGGAAGAAGAGAAAGAAGAGGAGGAAAAGGAGGAAGGAGAAGAGGAAGAGGAGGAGGAAGAAGAGGAGAGGGAGAGGAATAAGAAGAGGAGGAGGCAGAGGAGGAGGAGGAGGAGGAGGAGGAGAAAGGCTTATGCCTAAGTAAACACACAAGAGTTGGGTTTTCTTTTGTAATGTCCACATTTGAGGAACTGTTGATATAGCTGGCCAATCTATTAACTGAGTGTGANCTTGAGTGACCAGAGAAAAGAAGTGATGAGATGTGGGCATGTCTGGCTGGGATGTGGGAATGTCTGGCTGAGATGCGGGTATCCAGCTGGGATGTAGGTATGTCTGGCTGAGATGTGAGTATGTCCAGGTGAGATGTACATATGTCTGGTTGGGATGTGGGGATGTCTGGCTGGGATGTATGTCTTCCTGAGACATGGGTGTGTCTGGCTGGGATGTGGCTATGCGGGTAAGTCCAGCTGGGATGCTGGGATGTCTGGTTGAGATGTGGGGATGTCTGGCCAGGAGGTGAGTATGTCTACAAGAAAAACAACAAGCTGAATCTCAATCTCAACCAGCATGAAAGGAGACATAGAACTGGGAACCAGAGTTCTGAGCTTCAGCGATTCAAATTTCAAATAAAAACACTAATTTCTGTGTTTCACAACACTCCGCCCCCCGCCTCATGTTTTTGTTGTTGTTTCTGATATGCTGGATATTAAAACTAGGACCTTGCACACTAGAGAAGCACTCTAACACNAAGCAACAAATATTGTCCTTTTCTTGATTTTACTTTGGCACAGGTTCTCTTCCTAAGTTGCCCAGGCTGACCTTGAACTCACTCTGTAACCCAAGATGGCCTTGGATTTGAAATCCTCTGCCTCATCTCCAATACCTGTGATTTCAGGGGTGCATCATGCCTATCCCTCATTCTATTCCATAGATGATTATATTTGCNGGTGGGATTTGAAAAGGACAATCTGGAAAAAGGGCCATTGTTTCTAAACACAAATGGGTACTGAAGAAGTCTCAGGAGACAGAATCTAAGTGTGGTGGTTTAAGTGCGAATGTCCTCACAGGCTCATATGTTCTAATACTTGGTTACCACTTGGTGGAACTGTTTGGGAAGGATAAGGAAGTGTGACCTTGTTGGAGGAGGTGTGTTCCTGGGGACAGGCTTTGACGTTTCAGAAGCCCACGCCATTCCCAGGTAGTGTTCTCTCTCTGCCATATGGTAGTGTCTGAAGATGTAAGCTCTCAGGTATTGCTCCAGCACCGTGTCTGCCTGCCTGCTGCAATGGCTCTTGCCATGATGCTCATGGACTCTAAGTCTCTGAAACTGCAAGCCCCANATAAACTCTTTCTTCCAAATAAGTTGCCTTGATTATAGTGTCTTATCACAGCAATAGAAAAGTAACTAAATCCTTGAGTTTTTGGCTCAGGGTCTTTCCAGATCAATGACTGACCACAAATGATAGAGAGAACAATCTTAGCCTTGAGGGCTATTTTCTGATCTCTATCATTATAATTTCTACTGGTCTTTCTAGTACTAAATTTAACTATTTCCCAGAATTTATATTTCTATTTATTGAAAGCAATATTATGCTGAGGGGTGGTGGCAAAAGCCTTTAATCCCAGCACTTAGAAGGCAGAGGCAGATGGATTGGGTGTTCGAGGACACCCTGGTCTACAAAGTCAGTTCCAGGACAACCAGAACTGATACATAGAGAAACCCTGTCTCAAAAAAAAAATATATATATATATATATATATATATATATATATATATATATATATATTCCTAAAACTCATTATATGCTATGTTTAAGTTACACTTTCAGCGCTCTCCTAGAGCTGACTAAAATAAATAAAAAAATAAAAGAGGAAGAAAAAGCCTCCACAGAATCAAACTGGACGTCAAGAACAACAAAGCCAGGTTGGATGCATACTTCTGGCACACCAGGCCAACAGCCTCACATGACTTCTTCCACAACTTCACTAATAGCTACTGCTGAAGAGAGGGCCCAAGTGTCCTTTCCCACATACACTTCCTGAGCTCTACCCCTGGAACCACGTCATGGGCCATCAGCCTTAAAATCCCATGATCTGACAACTAACCAGCCTCCTAGAGCAGTGTGGACTGAGTGCTTGGTTTCAACACTGACTATTTGGTACTTCTGCCATACAAGTTGGGAAGTACTTAAAAACTCATTTGTGGGTAAAATGGAAGAAAATTTTAGAAGTCTCCCCTCATCCATTGGCACACATTTAAAACCTCAGACAAATACCTCAAGCAGCAGAAGGTATTGAGCTCTGTACAATTTTTCATATAGCCACAAAAATGTTTAATTATACCCAGTAAGAAATTAACAATAACTAACAATAAATTAAAACAATTATAGTAATATACAATCAGACTTTTTTATCACAGGTTCCTACAGCCAAAAACTCAACAAAATATAGATGAAAAATATTTAGGAAAAATGTGCCTGTACTGCATACATGCATAGCCTTTTCCCTTTGTTAGTGTTATTTCCTAAACAATACAGAGGAACAATTATATACATAGTACTTACATCACGTTAGGTATTAACAGGTAGTCTAGAGGTGGTTTAAAATATATGGACAGATGATTGTGTAGGCATTTTATTTCAGGTACTCAAGCATCCTTGGATATTTGCTATCATAATGTTACTGAAACCAATCCCTAAAGACACTAAGGGGCAATTGTATTATAATACAAGTTGTATCAATATATCAATTCTCTCTCTCTCTCTCTCTCTCTC
>LZPO01008432.1:17175-39625 GCA_001675575.1 Neotoma lepida | reverse complement strand
TTATTTACGTGAACAAAAGCACTGCAACACTGAAGCAGTAGATCTAATAACAGAAATTAAAATGTAATATGAGGAGGGAAACATATTTAGCATGGATACAATGAACAAAGCAATGGCCCCAAATTTCATTACACTACTCCAAACAGCACACAAAATTTGAAGTTATTAATTGCTTGCTTCTAGATATTACCTCTTAATATTTTTGGACCATTTGTGAAACTATAGATAACAGGGGACACTAGGAGACAGCTTCTGTNGTTTAAAGGAAGAAAGTGCAGTGAATCTGACTTGAGATGCTCCTATCTTGTAGAATGGACTTACCAGATGATGGTCAGCTTTNTCCAGGTGATTACAGAGCCAAAACTCTTGAGTCATCACCACCTTCTTATTTTTGTTAGTATCTCCTGGCTATCCAGAATACCACTAAATGCTGAGAGTTCGGTTAACTCAACTTGCTGATTTAAACAACAGCAAAGTAAAAATAAAATTGAATGGTGCTTTGTTATAAGAACTTTTTTCTACAATGACTGGAAATTATTAGCTGTTTAGCAAATCTCTTTCATCTGGATTCTTCCCTTGAGATTTACAATCACTATTTCAGAGACACTGATGCTCTGTGACAACTACACAGTATTATCCTGCTGGTGGTGTGAATACCCAGGGCTGCTAACAGGAATCCCAGAGCTGAGATCTGAACACCAAAACATCTGGAAAAAAAGAAACAGCACAGGGCCAGGAACTTAGTGTGGTACAAGGAAACCTGGGATGCTCCCTGAAGAGATTTATAATCAGAACTGAAGGATAATCTCAGGAGACAAAGTAAAGAGATGCTCAAGACAGGATGTAGCCATGATTCCTTCCTCTAGGGTGCCACGGTCATGGACATCCATATGGTTATGCCGTGAATGAGCAAAAGACTCCATTCTAGCTGCCACTGCACTTGGGAAAAGTTACTGCTCTCTAACACTACAGCAGATAAATGCAACATAAAAGGCAATCGTGTCATAAACTAAATGCCAACAACAGCTCATATTAGTTCTGATTCATAAAGCATGCACCAGAAATAACAAGTCAAAAATGTTTCCAAAATAATTGTCCACAGAGCAAATAACTAAGGACTATGATATAAATGATGTTTTGATATAGGTGACTGTTCTCCAGGACTTGTATGTCCCATTTGGAAATTAATTATCATAATTTTAACAATAGTATGTCACAAGTCAGCCATATCTAGTAGTTCTTTATCAAACTTACTAAGAAAAACTAATTTATAAGAACCATTGCTTTTTTGGGGGGATTATTTAAATTTTTTTCATTTTACATACCAACCCCAGTTCCCCCTCCATCCCCTTCTCCCACCCTCCACCTCCCCCATCCCACCCCTCAGCCACTCCCCAGAGAGGGTAAGGCCTCCCCTGGGAGTCAACAAAGTCTGACATACTAAGTTGAGGCAGGGCCTAGCCCCTTCCCCTGCATCAAGGCTGAGCACAGTATCCCACCATAGGGAATGGACTCCAAAAAGTCAGTTCATGAACCTGGGATAAGTCCTGCTTTCCCTGACAGGGACCCCACAAACAGATCAAGCCACACAACTGTCACCCACATTTAGAGGGCCTAGTTTAGTCCCATGCAGGTTCTCCAGCTGTCAGTANGGAGTCTGTGAGCTCTCACTAGCTAGGGTNAGCTGTCTCTGAGGTTTTCCCCATCATGATCTTGTCCCCCCTTGCTCATATTATCCCTCCTCCATCTCTTCAACTGATCTCCTGGAGTTCAGCCCAGTGCTTGGCTGTGGGTCACTGCATCTGCTTCCATCAGTTACTGGATGAAGGTTCTATGAAGATAATTAGGGTAGTCACCAATCTGATTGCAGAGGAAGGCCAGTTCAGGCACCCTCTCCACTACTGCTAGGAGTCTTAGCTGGAGTCATCCTTGTGGATTCCTGGGAATTTCCCTAGCTCCAGGTTTCTCCTTAACCCCATAATGGCTCCCTCTGTCAAGATACCTCTTTCATTGCTCTCCCTCTCTGTCCTCCCCCAACTTGGCCATCTCAATCCCTCATGTTCCTCTCCCCCGTCCCCTCCCTCCTATCCCCCTCCCAGTTTACCCTGGAGATCTTAACTATTTCCCCTTCCTGGGTACCATGACTTTTATAATTACTTAAAACTAAACAGGCCTTCTGGACTCCCTTTGTTCATCTATGATTAAACAGTTAAGTAGCATTTCAAAATGTGTTCTAATTGTTTACAATTTTAATGCCATAACTAATTGCCTGATATTGGTTTTCTTAATCACAATGATCCCTTTTATTTTTCTGGAGATTTTTTTTCCTAAATCAGAATCTGAACTACATCTAGAAAGGGTTGTATTAAGTGAGGTGACGCAAACTCACAAAGAAAAAAAATGTTCCTTTTAGATGCAGAGTATAAGAGAGGGATGAAGGCTATGAAAATAGGGGACCATGAGGGGAACAAGAGGCATTAAAAAGGGGGGCGAGGGAAGGCAGAAGGATGTATGGAACACAAAAACATAAAGGAAGCCAGTGGGAAGTAGGATACTAGGGAAGAAGTAGAAGTGGAGGAAGAGAGACAACAGAACTAACTATCTTGGTTGAAAAATGCCAAAATGGAACCTAACTAATACTTCTTTGTATGATGACGAAAATCTGGTTGACTTCGAATGGGCTTAGAATACGCTCACTTTTCAGAATCTAGAAAGTTCCCTTTGCATAGGACATACTTACAATGATAGCAACAATACAATTCAACCGTTGTTGACATGTCTTTTTAAATCTAGCTTGCTAGCCATAAAACTCGTCCTTTCCATATGAAGACAGAGGGAGGGATGTACATGGTCTAAAGAGCACACAGGGCCTCTATATGTTCGCATTCATCAATGCTCCAGTGTCTAGGACGGAATCTAGAGAGCAGCCTCCCAGAGGCGGAAAGTATTAAATGAAGCTCTTCACACAGAAGGTTCAGCTGGGATACATGCGCCCAAAACAGAAGCTCTGTTTGCCTTGGCTCTTGAAAACTAACTTCTGAGAATTTTTTCGGAGACCAACTGGCAAACAGACTGTTCACACTGACCTCCTTGTTTGCTCAAGCATGGGCTAAAGAGTGAAACACAACGTCTGGTCAGCCAAGCTACCTTCCCGCTGCAGGCTGCACTCAAAGAGGGCATTATGTCAATGTGGCCCCACCTTAAACTACTGCTGTAGTGCTCCATTCCTGTCGCCAGGGAACATCTGTGTGCAGGACTTAGTTGTGTATGTTAGACAGGATGTTCTTTGTGTATTAAGTACACTAGAGTAGAACTCATGAACATATTTTAAGAGTGCTAAACCTCAAAGAAAGCATTTGTTTTTAATATAAGAAAAGTAGATTTTCTTGAATCTTGCACACATACTTCACTGTCTATTTAGACAACTACAATATTTTCCCCGTAGCCCTAGAAAGTGTATCTGATATTTAAATAGTTACTTCAATTAAAATTTGCCTTGGTTAACTACATGTATGTAGCTATGTGAATAATATATTAACAAACCACTTACTAAATAATTTTTGCAACAAAATCACACTATGTAGTCCAGGCTGGCCCTGATTCTCCTGCCTCCATTTCCCAAATGCTGGGGAAACAGCATGTGCCATGCTTTATTGCATCCTGAATTTCCCTCGGCAGAGCATTTGTGATNGCTATTTTAAATTATTCCAAATACTTAGTATAAAATGCAAATTCGCTTTTAATGTTTTCTCTTTTACTTCTATGTACATTCTTAATTATGAATTCTAGCTAGTCCAGACTTGGATTTCATCTTTGACTGGCTTTTATTCTGACTAGTCAATGTTGCATTATACATTGCTCAAAAATAATAAAATATTATCTAAAGAGCTTAAACATGATCTCTGTTTAGATGTTGTGATCTGATTCCAGTGCTCCAAGGCAATTCAGCATCCCAAAAGATAACTTATTGACAGTCACAATATAGAATTACTTTTAGGGACAAAAGAATCTTCGGTGATCTCATAGAACTCTAAGTTTACATACAGTGCAGGAATGTGGGGACTGATGAAATACAAATATTTGAATATTATCCTGAAATATAAATAAATAAAGTAAACTCAATAGAGATCATTCATGAAAAATATAAAATACATAGGAAACAAGTAAAAATGAAGTTCTTCTGTATGATAAAGTTGAACTTACAATATCTCTAAAAAATATCTGAAAGTTTCTTTTGCCAATTTATTAAGACTCAATTTGAAGTAGTCAATTGAGTTCTGATCCATAACTAACCATGAAGTCATCCTTACAATCAAGGTAGTGAACATTTCTACCAGTCCCCAAGCACTTCTCTGTGACCTTGTGTGATAGTTCTGGATGTCCCCTGTCAACATGACTGGATTTAGAACCACCTAAGAAATACACATCTGAGCCTACCTGTGGAGTCTTTCCAGAAAGGGTTAACAAATGGGGAAAGAGCCAGCCTGACATGTAGACAGCATCTTCCCATAAGATGAGGGAAATTTTAGCTGAGGGGAGGGGAGAGGGGAACAGCAGCTGAGCATCAATCTAGCTTCCTGATGCTACTTCCTGATAGCTGCTTCCTAACTCAGAACACAATGTGACCAGCAGGCTCACGTTCATACAGTCACAGCTAGACCCTCACTTTGTCTCTCCTTCCTTGCCATGATGGACTGACTCTACACCCATTGATGAGCCAGAATAAACCTTGCTGCCTTAAGCTGCTTTTATTAGTATCTTGTCACTCCACCAAGCAAAATGGCTGATCCATCCATCCTTCATAATGATTTTCTACTCTACCTCTGGGGCTAGGCACTACTGCTCGGCTTTATGTCTATGCAGATTTCACTGCACTTTTTTAAGCTATACATAAGCAGTATATTGGATATATGCTCCTTGGTGGGGGTCTGGTTTAAATGCAATTTAGAAATTGATAAATGATGCTGATTCCTTCTTAGTGTTGAGAAGGAGGCAATAGGATAGACGGAACACTACTTATCCAATCACTTCTTGATAGCACCTCGGTTGTTTCAAGTTTTGACTACTACAAACAACACTGAGGTCAACATTACATCTTGTTGTGAGCACATTCTTATCCCTCTTATGTAAGTAAACAGGAGTGGGATGGTTGGCTGGAGGCCAGGTAACTAGCTTTTTAAGCAATCACTAAACTGTGCATTAAATGATATTCCGCTTGACCACCCTGTACCAATGTTCCTGTGACTCCATCTGCTCACCATTCTAATGATGTGTAGTAGGAAGACTGGAACTCTATCACTCATTTCTCTGATGACAGATTATGCTTATTAACATTTTATATACCACTTATAAAGTATGATTTCACAATGCCCATAACTGTTTAACTGGCCTGTCCTCTTATAACAGGTTGACTACACCCTATTTGAAATACTTGAAACCAGAACTGCTTGGGATTTAAAATCTGGGAACTGAGTAGAATATCCGCCAAGAGATAATGACATATCTTGGCTTTGTTTTATATGACTTATACTCATAGCCTGAAGATGACTTTACACATTAAGTGTGCCTGGATTTTGAATGTGACTCGTCAAACCAAGACAGGTGCAGAATTTTCCACAGTGGTGTCAAGTGATCAAAGCTTTGCACTTCTAGATTAGAGATGCCCGATCTGTGTTACATTGGAAGAGTACTTGATAGGATCTGAACACAAATCCCTTGATAAATGTTTTGCAAGTGTGTTCTCCCCAGGGTCTCTCTAAGTAGCCCTAGCTGTGCTGGAACTCACACAGATCTGCCCATCTCTGCCTCTGAGTGCTGGATTAAAGACATTAGTCACCAGCCCCAGCCAGGTTCAAATTTTCAGTTCTATGCTGTTTTCTACTCAGTACAGTTTAAAATTTTACTTGTTTCTTTATGATTCAGTTAAATTTCTTCTCAAGTATAATATCATGACTACTGTTTGCTTGTTTTATTTTTTTTCAGGTAGATCCAGTTCACCCACTGAAGTTTCTCGAAATATTTTTCCTTTCTTCTTTTAACTACTGTCAAGAACTAAGAAGGGTCTGGGATTTTCCCTTACCTGTAAAATACAAGTTAGTCTGCCGTGACTTCTTTGACACTGGCAGACGATGCCAAAACACTTGTTAAGCATGAGGAAAAAAACTGTTACTCCAGCCTAANAGACACCATAGAACCTGTTTGCATTCCCTGAGCCCAGGTGAAGCTGGACACCAGAGTGCACACCTGCAATCCCAGTACTCCTATAGGGAGAGGGGAGGGGAGTCAGGAGAGTCCCTGGCCTTCAACAGCAGAGTGGTAAAAGACAAGGAGACTGTCTCCAACAAACTGGAAGTTGAAGACTGACACTGGAGGTTTCCCTCTAACCGCCCCCCAGGCTGTGGCACATGGGAGGCCACATGTTAAGAGAAAATCAACTGACTCTATAGGAATGGTTCTATTTCTGTATTNTCCAGTGGATAAAAGTTCATAAAGCCAAATTGCACTGACTGCTGTAGCTTTGTAAGTTTACAAAGGCACAATAAATTATTCAACTTAGTTCATAAAATAATAGTGATAATTATGTATTTTTATTAATATACATAATTTTATAATCAGGTAGCCAGTTTCTACCCTCTTCTACAGCTCTGACTGGATGATATTGCAGGAGGCATGATTGGATGATATTGCAGGATCTGTGGATGGATGATATTGCAGCCCTGACTACATGATACTGCAGGAGCCCTGATTGGATGATATTGCAGGAGCCCTGATTGGATGATACTGCAGGAGCCCTGATTGGATGATATTGCAGGAGCCCTGGTTGGATGATACTGCAGGAGCCCTGATTGAATGATACTGCAGGAGCCCTGATTGGATGATACTGCAGGGGCCCTAACTGGATGATAGTGCAGGATCTCTGGTTGGATGATATTGCAGGAGCCCTGATTGGATGATATTGCAGGAGCTCTGACTGGATGAAACTGCAAGAGCGCTGATTGGATGATACCGCAGGAGTGAGGTTGTGATAGGGATTACATTGCATCTATAAATAAACTTTAGGAAAAGTGTTGATTTAATAATATTTCCTTCAGCCCATGAGCATGGCTTAACATCACCATTTTTATTTATTAACCTTAGGAAATTTCTGGATTTTTCAGTCTAAGGATTTTGGTTGCATTANAAATGTAACCCCTTTAATGTCATTTTTCAATCATTTTTGGTTAGGCTATAAGCATGCAAATAGCTAGCACATTAACCTTGTTCTTTAATCAGAGTTTTACTTATTAGTTCTAAAAGCTGTTTTATGTCATGTCCCTTGGATTTTTTCAGCTCATAGATAGTGACAGTATTAGTTCTCAGTTTGTAATCTGTTTTCATTCTCTTTACTTGATGTATTAATNTCTTTGGGCTACAGTAATAAATTTAGTACAATATAACTTAAAACAATATAAACTTATTTTCTCTCAGTTCTTGAAGCTTTAAGTTGAAATCAAGGCTCTGGTAGGGCCAGTTGATGGGAATGTCTTTCTAAAAATGTGTTGCTCTGATTGGTTGATAAATAAAGCTGTTTGGCCAATGGTGAGGCAGAATAAGGTTAGGCGGACATTCGAACTAGGGGAAGAGAAGCAGAGAGCAGAGCCTGTCTCTTATACACATCTAGATGTGTATAGACATTCGAACTAGGGGAAGAGAAGCAGAGAGCAGAGCTGGCCAGACGCCATTCTGCCACCTAAAAAGCAACATGTAACGGCACACAGGTAAAGCCATGTGGAACACGTGGCGACATAGATTTATAAAATGGGTTAATTTAAGATGTAAGAGCTAGCTAGCGAGAAGCCTGCCAGGGCCATAGTTTACAAATGATGTGAGCCTCTGTGTGTTTATCTGGGTCTGCGGGCCGTGTGTTTATCTGGGTCTGCGGGCCGCGGGAGCCGGGCGGGCGGGGACGGACAAACCTTCGCCTACAGCAGTGCCTACTAAACCTCTCATAGAGTACTCAGCCTTACTTCTTTCACCTTCTGGTCACCCCAGACGTTCCTTGCCGTTATGGAAACAGTATCTTAATCTGTGCTCTATCTTTTCATGTCCATCTTCCCTCTGGTCTTTTCTCCTTTCCTTGTACTACATATAAGTCATGCTGCATGAAGACCTATTCTAAATCAGTATCCCTCCATTATCAGACAAACCTCCTGCTTCCGAGTAAAGGCATTTCACGGGTGCCTGGAGTACAAGGATTTTAGGAAACCCTTACTAATTGTCTTGGTACAGTGGCTGGCCCCACCTTACAATGTTGAACAGAAATGGTGAGAGCAGTCTTGCTTTGATCTTTTCCTTCCTTTCACCATTAAGTATAAGCTGTAATTCATGGACACATACTGTTTGAGGAATTTCCTAATTATTATTCAGTAATTGGTATCCTGTAGTTTAAATGAATAAACAAAATATAAAGTAATGTTTTCCTTTATAAATTACTCTAATTGATTAGAGAATGTTAAATAGACCCTATATTCTAAGATATGGCACACTAAGATGGCTTTANATGTTATTCTACTTGATTTGTTAACTCTGCTAAAATTCTTGCATCTACGTCCGTGATTTCCAACTTTTCCAATGATTTTTATTCTACTCTGTGTGCATATACGTTTGAGGGTGTTTCTGTTGCTTTGAGACAGAGTCACACTATACTGTCTTTGAACACATTATGTAGCTCAGGCTTGTTGTTCAGGCTTACCTCAAAATTGTAGTAATCTTCATGCTTCAGCCCCCTAAGTTCTGAGATGACAAGTGTGCACTACCACACCTGGGTATGTTCAAATGTTTTTTGGTATCAGAACAATTCATCTTCCTTGACAGCAATCGCTCTCCATATTGTCTTTTTCTTCTAGCACTGATATTGGTGACTCATATTTTGACATTTTCAGTGTTTTTCATCAGAGTTCTAAAACTTATGGCATAAGATTATTAACAGACCTGTTCAGTGTCCTTTAGTCTCTGTGGTGCTATTGACATGTATGCTTAACGTTCTTGGTATCCGCCATTTTTGTCCTCTTTTCTTAATTTCTCTATGTTCTCAAATCTATGATTTCTTCACATGATAAATCTATGGTCATTTAAATTAAGATTTAATGATATATAATAAGATATTTTCTCTTGCTTTTCAAGACATTTTTCTTTGTCTTTGTCTTTCATATGTCTGAGTATAATTTATTTTGACAAGGTTTACTTTGAATTTAACTTCCCTGGTGTTCACTGAACTCCTTGAATCATTAAAGTGATCTTTCTCTAACTTTGGCAAGTTTTTGTCCATTATTTCTTTAAATATATTTTCTTTCTCAATCCCTTTCTTTTTTTCCTTTTAGGAATCCAATCATAGTAATGTTACATCTTTTAACATATACCAGTATGTCCNTAACACTTTACTCACTTTTTTTACAGTGTTGTAGTTCTATTTATCTTCAAAGTCATTGACACTTCCCTCATTGATAGTCATTCTACTTTACATATATCAGAACTGTGCATCTGGTGGAAATGAGTTTTAGAGATGAAAGCAAAATAAAGACATAGATAAAGCTTTTCATCATTACTTTGTGAGTAAATTAAGCAATGGTAATAGATGTGTCAGGTCTTAACTGTAGACATATGCACTCATGGTGTCTTTCCACTGAAAGCATCTATAAGCAACGCACTACAACACATGAAGGGGAAAAATCTTGGTTTCCAAATACCACACAGGGATAAAGAAACCCTGCTTATTGGGAAAGGAATGCTTCTTGTGCAAGAACACAGTAGTATAGAATAAGGCTGAATGTATTCATGTGCCACAGGAGAGAGCTCAATGAATGGTGGAGATTTTTCAATAGGAAACAGGAGCTAAACGACCTCTAACAGGTTAAAATTAGAAAAGTTGGAGAAAGAAACTAACCCACAGGAATAGATTATAATCCATAGGTTAAAATAATNATCTGTGGCTAGGCAGTGGTGGCATGTTGTAGAATATTTGTACACTACATGAAGATATGTTGCTGTGATTGGTGTAATAAAAGGCTGAATGGCCAATAACCAGGCAGGAGAGATAGTAGGACTTCTGGGCAGAGGCAGGAAGAGGAGATAATCAAGGTGCACAGAAGATGCCACTGAGATGCAGAACAAGTCAGACACACAGAATGAGAGAGGGTTAAAAACCCTGTGGTAATACAGATTAAAAATATATGGNTTAGTTTAAGTTTTAAGAGCTAGTGAGACAAGCCTAAGCTAAGGGACAAGCTTGCATAATTAATAAGTCTCCATGTTGTTATCTATGAGCTGGTGACCCAAAGGAAAGTCCAACTACATATGACGTCTAACGTGGGGACAAGTATTTCTACAAAAGACCTGAGAAAGTGTTTTTAAAAAAAATTCCTAACATGCAAACATAGAGCCAGATGAAGCTTCCTCGTCCCTCAGGTTCTCAGGCAGGCCACAGAGTACAGAGATGCAGCTCCCAGCCACTGCCTTTGAGCTTGATCCAGCCAGGGCCATGCATGGAACCGCACGGCAAAGTTAATGTTTGGCTCACATGGTCAGAGAAGGCTGCAGGCATGCAGTAAAGCCGTGCAGACCAAGAAAATCTTTAAACAAATACAGTAAAAAATGGATATAGATAGTCATAGAAANAATAGTTTTAAAAAGGNTAAATTATTTAAAGAAAGAGTAAGTAATATAAAAAGAATAAGCNGCATAAGCATGAGAAATACACAGCACATCTGGATTCATATAGAGCTTTGTTGACCGAATTTTTTGAATGCTCATGAGTAAATGGCAGCTGCTGAGAGACACTAGATCACGGAAGGGACNGCTGAATTAAACNAGCCTATATACTTTAGAGATGTCTTGGCTTTAGAATGGAAGTTAGGAAATACATTGCAATGGGGGAGAGCAAACATTGTTTCCACAGGAAACAAAAAGCTTCAGATTCCTTCAAAGTCAATAGAGATCAAATTTGACCAGGGGGAGACCTGCTGAGTATCTTGGCTACAGACATGAGGGAAAAAGTCAAAGTCTACAGGACAGGTGACATATATGCTGATCCTTCTTCATGGAAACAGGTCTGAGACTGGATGAGGTACAATAAATCTTGTTGGCTACAGAGTCCTCATGACAAATATTNCATGCCATCCTTCATATGGATGGATAGAGATTTATATTACAGTTTGGTTATGCAGTCCAAACAAACTTATAAAGTTGACAGATGCCTTTTAACCCACTCAAACANAAAACAGAAAATCATCTTTAGTTAACTTGTACACATAGCACATTCCAAACTTATGTTAATGCAGATATATATGTTACCTTTAAAAGTTCATGGGTTTTCAGATCTAAAGGACCGGGCACCAATAAAAACAAGTAGCCCAGGTGACTCAGTCTCNCAGAGTATCTCTGTTGCAGTTTCCTCAGAGTTTGACATCCAGAACAGCTTCAAAACTGCTAGCTGAGATTGTCCAGCCTTCCAGACTACTTCAGCCAAGACTTCAGATAAGCTCTACACTTTTCCGTCACAGAGAAACTAAACAAAAAATGATACAGCTAGTTCCCACGAACTGATCATTATCCAAATTTTCTCAGGGGTCCCAAAGATGCCAGTGCCCCCAGACAAAAGGAAGCAGTCTAGAGAACATGACCGCCACATTCCCAAGAGGTAGGATGTGTGGTTTTTGGGTGTTCTCTGGATTATGGATATTAGTCATCATTTAGAGAGGTTAGTTCCAAGTTGTTACTGGTCATGGTCGGGAAAAAGTAAAAGAAGAAAATTAGATTCATGAATCTCATTCTGAAAAGGAAAAGGGGGGATATAGAAATGATGGAATAAAAGGGTAGATTATCGAATCTACTTTCAAACTAAAAAAGCAACTACTAGTCTCAAATATTACATTGGTACNGATTTTTGTATATTGATACAAAATTAAGGTTACTTTTGTTATATTATATATATATATGTTTCCACTCTTGTTAAAGTTATTGGACCTATACAGCTCATTTAACAATGTAATGTAAATTTCTAGTCCTTGAAAGCTATTATTACAATCTATTTAGGATAAGAAATACAGGTTAGTAGTTAGTCATCTAACAGTCAAATTTTTGGCCTTGTTAGGTATGTTTTCAAGGTCAAACAGATATATTGTAGATAGGCAGATGGTCTTCAAACACTTCAGAGATCTACAGAATATGGCATTTAAGATGTTTTAATATCATAAGGTTTTTCATGAGAAGACACTTCTGCTCTGGGCAGCACCAATTTACTTCAAAAACAATGATGGGCATCACGGAAGAACCTCCATATGGAATCTGCTTTCAATGTGGCAAGGGTAGCCACTGGGATAGAAATGGTCCTTACCTTGACTGCTGACAGTACGGTGTCCAAACAGGACATAAAAGAAAGCATCTGCCAAACTTTGCCAAGACAAGATAGGACAGTCCTTCAAAATTCCTGCTTCACAGAAAAGTCTGTCAGATAGTCTGAGCCTGTAGGCCAAAGATAGATGGGTGATGTTACAGAGGAACTTTGGGTGACTGTCCAGGCAGCCAGCTGTCTCTGTCATTTCTAGAATTTTGGGTGTTGCTTATAATGCACTTCTTCTTTGCTTAGGTAATATTATTTTCCTTCTCATGTCTTTTATGAAGTTGAAGACTAGATAGTTAACAGTTACAATCCCCTCGTATCTTAGCTTAGAGCATATTAGGTACTAGATTTAGATTCTTCAGGATAGGACATAATTGTGTAGAAAGCGAGACTTTGTGAATACTGATCAGATTGACCAGGTTTCCTGCAAGCTGTATATCCTGGGCTAGAATATTGTTGTGGGAAAAGAAATAATTACTAGTTAGTTACTGGCCACTACCATTTNTTTTTCTTCTTCATGGTATGTGGAGTACAACTTATGGAATACTGTCCAGACATTAAGAAGTAAAGTAGTGTGAGGTGATGAGAAAATGGAAATATAGTTAACTTTCTCTAAGTTGACCCCAAGCTCCCATCTCAGGTCATAGTTGTAAAGTAGCATTGTGGGTTTCGACCTCCAGTTTGGAAATTTCTTTACTGTTTTCATTTGCATGGAGACAGTTTGTATGAGTATTTATTACTCAAGAAATAACTTAGTTTGGTTTGTCTCCAGTACAAAAGGAAATTTTTAGTTCATGTTTCAAANTGGAGGAANCAGCTAATTTTACAGCCCTTCACATACACCCTCCCTATAATCAATCAGCTTTCAGTATGTTCCCTTTAATTTGCTTTTTATTTTGAATTAAAAATTTCAAATGTTGAATAAAGTTTGTAGGACTGNGTATATTTGTGGTTTAGAAGTAGAGTGTTTAGATATCAAGGATGAGGCCCTGAGCTCAAATCCAAATACAGAAAACAGAAAAAACAAACTGAAAAAAAAATTGTAAAATAAACTAATTTGAGGCCTTGAAAATAAACATTGCTTATCACATGCTAGGTTTAGTGTCTGAATATCAGTGATTCTCAACCTGTGGTTTGTGACCCCTTTGGAGTTAGGGTTGCATATCAGATATTTGTAACAGTAGCAAAATTATAGCTATGAAGTAGCAACAAAAATAATTTTATTGTTGGCAGTCACCACAGTATGAGGAGCTGTGTTAGACGGTTGCAGCATTAGGAAGANTGAGAATCATTGCTATATNTTTAACATGAATAAAGCATTACTATAATTGTCACATGATATTCTTTCTAGTTTTATGACATCTATATTTACTGTAATATTGTAAAGAGGTATTTTTCCTTTCACTTATTAGTATATATAGATGTNGTATGGATTTGCATATCCTTATTTTGTTTATTTATTTTTGGTTTTTTGAGACAAAGTTTCTCTGTGTAGCCCTAGCTATCCTAGAACTCACTTTGTAGACCATGCTGGCCTTGAACTCACAGAGATATTCCTGCCTCTGCCTCCCGAGTGCTGTAATTAAAGGGATGCACCTCAGTAGTCGGACATTTGCTCTTTTTTGTCTAAATAAAAAGGAAAGATTTTAACTCTATCATAGTAAAATTATATACAATAAGAACAATTATCAAGTACATTCACAATGTCCAGTCCATTTGNACAGGGTTTCTCTGTGTAGCTTTGGCGCCTTTCCTGGAACTTACTTGGTAGCCCAGGCTGGCCTCGAACTCACAGAGATCCACCTGCCTCTGCCTCCTGAGTGCTGGGATTCAAGGCGTGCGCCACCACCNCCCGGCTCCTAAGCCATTTTTTTATCATAACTTGTATTGGCATCCTAAAAATATACTTTTATATCTTAAAACCTTTTTTGAGATAAACAACTTAAGCTTTTATAAACTTCACACCTCTTTTGTGAGTTTCTTTTTTTAACTTGGTAACAAGGAAAACTGTAGCTATAACCCATTAAAGACCCAAGAAGGATATATTACCTGAGTAAACAGGAAGAACAGAGGAAGCAACTTCTAAAACTATAGAAATGACAGAAACTGTTGGCTGCCTGGACAGTCACCCAGGGTTCCTCTGAAACATTGGGGCATTTATTTTCAGGATACGGACTTAAAGTCTCTGGCATACTATTCAGTGAAACAGAAAATCTGAAGGACTGTTCTACCTATTGGAAAACTTCATCAGTCACTTTTTTCTCTGTCCTTCAGAATTTCTGGCAGTTTCTTCTGTGAAGCAGGAACCTGAAGGACCCTCTCACCTTGTTTTGGCAAAGTTCAGTGGTCACCTTCCTATGGGTCCTGCATGTCCAATTTATCAAGCAGTCCAGGCAACAGCAGTTTCTTGCCCAAATGGCTAGCCTTTTCCACAGTGTAAGCAAACTCCCTAATGAGTTTCTCTGATGCCCATCATCCTCGTTGAAGTAATTAGCCCTGCCAGAAGCAGAGGTATCTCACTGTCCAGAAAAGTCTAAGTTCTAAAAAACTTTAAATGTCATATTCTGTAGGTCTTTCAANTGTTTGAAGATTACCTGTCTATCTGAAATTTAACTCTGTATACCTAGAGAACCTAACTAACATGACTATAAGTTTGACTATTAAGTTTTATTTTTTAATTATATATTACATTTTTAAATGAGCTGCATAAACACAATATCCTAAACAAGAGTAGAAATATACGTACAGTACAACAAAATTGATCTTATATTTGTATCAATAAACCAAAATTCATATCAATGTAAAATATTTTGAGATTAACATTTGTTTTTTGGATTAAAGTAGATTTAATAATCTACCTTTTTTCATCATTTCTATATCATATCCACCTTTAAATAAAAACAAATATTAATAAACAATATTTTGGGAATTTAGGCGTAGCTTTCTATACTACTTCCTGCTGACTGGGGGNTGTTTGAAGATTACCTGTCTATCTGAAATTTAACTCTGTATACCTAGAGAACCTAACTAACATGACTATAAGTTTGACTATTAAGTTTTATTTTTTAATTATATATTACATTTTTAAATGAGCTGCATAAACACAATATCCTAAACAAGAGTAGAAATATACGTACAGTACAACAAAATTGATCTTATATTTGTATCAATAAACCAAAATTCATATCAATGTAAAATATTTTGAGATTAACATTTGTTTTTTGGATTAAAGTAGATTTAATAATCTACCTTTTTTCATCATTTCTATATCATATCCACCTTTAAATAAAAACAAATATTAATAAACAATATTTTGGGAATTTAGGCGTAGCTTTCTATACTACTTCCTGCTGACTGGGGGNGCTGGCAAACTTACTGAGATCCTGAGAAAATTAAGAATTATGGTCAAGTCTTGACTGTAGTAGTCTGTGAGGCTATATTGTCTCAGCCAGTTGTCTTGAAGCTGTTCTGGATGATGGATCATCTGGGCCATAGGTCCCATTGGAGACCTCTCAGAGGATCTTCCTTGATGGAACCATATTAACCTGGAAGGAATCCACAGCTTCTTGTCTTCTATGGAAACAAAAGCAGAACTTCTTNTTCAAAGCAAATTATCCTTAGATTCAAATTTTTAAGTCAAGATACCTTTAAAATATGTATGTTAATTTAGCTTAGCAGCCCCCACAATCAAATGTCTCTCTGTAGTTAGAAAAAACCCAAAGACAACACAATAATATACTGTATCCAGATTTCTGTGTATTTTCCATCTTTATGTGGCTTTTTTAATTATTCTATTTCTTTTTTAAAGTACTTTTTCTATACATTTTCATTTCTCTCTCAAGCCTACATATATTTTTTAACACACTGTAACCTGTTTAGAGGTTTTTTTCCATCTGAATCTGTCTTTATCGTGCATCTTTAATCCTTTTCTGACCAGGAAAGTTTTTAAATTGTTAAACTGTGTGTCTAGGATGAAAGTGCAGCTTTTGTGGCTGGCTCTGCCCCACTCAGCCTTCCAATATGGCACAGGTACCAATGAGTCACACTTACCCCCCCAATTCCAGGAAGTAAGTAGTGTGCAGCTGTGTTCTTAAGCCCACAGCTGTGCTTTCAAGCCCACAGGCAGTGGCTGGGGCTGTGTGAAGCCTCTCTNTACCACAGCCTGAGAGACTGAGAGCCAGCCATGTTGTTTACCTCATGGCNGCTGGCAGCCAGCTCCATCAGCCAGCTCCATCTTGCAGACGGTTGTCAGGAGACGCATTTCTGTGCTGTTGCTAGCATGAGACTTCGAGACCAGGAAGCCCAGTGTGGCTCCTTTTCTGTGTGTTAAGAATCCTTTTTAAGCTTATCAGGTCTGTGTAGATCAACACCCGATGGCAAGTGCCAATTGTACCAAGAACCTCAATGGTAATAATAATATAAATTTATTAAAGGGTCCTATGGGGAAAACAGACTCACTGATACAGGATAAGGTAAACCCAGTTTACCAAGAGTCCTTGGAAAGTTAGGGACAGATTACACATTGATTCACACTGCCTTGATCNGTATTCACCACCCAAGAGAGCACAGACCCCTTTCTCCTCACTTTTAAGTGGTCACAAAGGCAGAGATAAGAAGCTCTGCCTCTATCAGGCCAGACAGCCCAAGGTCCTGGGCAGAGTGAATTCTCACTACAATTATGTATTAATGTAGTCTCCCTCCCTGAAATTTTTCCTGCTCAATGACCGTAGTTGTGCCTTTTATCAAAAGGCAGCAAGATGTTATGCCCACTGCCAGAAATCTGCCCTTCAAATCTGGTGTCCCAATACTGAAAAGTCCCTGCCCAAATGCCCCACTCCATTCCCTGCAAATAAAATGNCATTTCCTGAAATGATCATCTTGTTCAAGCTTCTGAATTCCAGTTACCTGGGTTTCTGAAACCTGGAAGCAATCAAATACTACAGAGTATCCCAACCACTGCACAGCCAACTTCAACGAAAAAACTCGGATTTAGAAGCAATCAGCAGTGGGTCAACATCCTATTGATCCTAATGTTCCCCCATCAGATAGGAATTCTGGGAATGCACTAGCATTTACTGGTGATCTTCCTGCCTAGTAAGAAAATACACTTTGCCATCTTTAATATATACTTGATTCATAGAAAATGTCTAGCTAATACCACTTTTGAAGTATTTTCTTGAAATTATGTGGCTATTTTATGTATCTTTAANTGCAGACATATACAACTATTCATATTTTGCATGTGTGTGTGTGTACACTGTTTATCAACCCCTTGAGATAACTTTTTATCTCCCTTTCAAATTTTCATAGCCTAAAACTTTGCTGTATGAATTCTCGTCTAAGTCACTCACAAGGAAGAGGAACAGAGAGTGCTCTCTTGCCAAGCTAAAGCTGACTCACTGAACTGAGCCTCTCTTAGAATCTAAAGCTATCCAACTGTGAATTATTTTAATGGGTTGGTTGTTTCCTCTAATACAAATGCCAGTCTTGATAATAATTCCTGATTAGTAGTAAATGTGTGTTTAACAAACTTGAATTGAATAAATAAGAATATAAAGAATTGAAGAAGGGAATAGGTTCAGAGAGATAAAGACAAATGCATATATATGGCTACTTTAAAGAATCTGTAAAAGGGACATGAAGATAAATGCACATATGTGGTTATCATTCTGAACCTCTATCTTAGGTTTTAACTTGACTATTCTGTTTAAAGAACACCACAAAAATCGGTAGTATATTTATTTCCTCACAATCAGTACCTTATAAGACAGCCCAGAATCTGACAGATTCTCCTACAAACAGAAAAACTATGCTCACTGAAAGACAAAACACACTAAAAAGCATTTTTCACATGTTTTTACCTTAACAAGCAGCCTCACGAAACAGAGACTTCCTGTAATTTCCACATTTAAAAGTACAAGCTTAATTTTGGTACAATTAAGCCAGATATTTATGTTTGACTCTCGTTTCAAAATTTAACTATTTAGCAAGAAATATTTTGGAAGTAATGTGCTGATATGAAAAGTGTCTTTCAAGAGAGGCTAAATTCCAAAAAGCAGCATTGTTATCTTAAAGAAACTCAAACCAAGTAAAGAAAGTTCCATTGAAAGGGGAAATTCCATCTCAGACTACATTTTCTCAGACAGAAACCAATTCATGGCCTTTGCCACTTACTGTGTGCAATGCTAATCTTGGTATTTTGTATTTTGTGGATAGCTGTACATGAATAAATGTGGGCAGTACAACGTAATTCTTCCCTTAACAATGTTTATCTGTAAATTATAAAATGGTAAACCCAGAACATAGGAGGAAGAGGAGGAGGAGGAGGAGGAGGAGGAGGAGGAGGAGGAAGGTCCTGTGGGTTTTTTCATATAATCAAGTATTTACTGCAAAGCTGCTCATGATAGTAAAACTTGAGGAGTCTTTCACACTATTTGGCAAGAAATATGGTTTTCCTGNTAGAAGAAATATGGTTTTCCTGGTAGGTCACTCTGCTTTGTACCTGCTTAGCTACATAGCTTGTGGAAAGGGAACCACACACCACATGCACTACTCTGGCACCTTGATATCCAAGAATCAGCAGTCTATGATTATGTGTTTATTCTCCTCACTAGGCTAGTTGTCAGTAATTCTAAACCCAGAGTTGTTTGGCCCACAACTCTAAACCTAGCATNTGGCTGAGCTGTGCACCTCCCTAGGCAGGGTCCTCATTAAATGAGAGAGGAGAAAGCTGTAAGCAGAAGCAAGCAAGCAGGCAACATGGGTGCATTCCTTCCCTATGCTCCTGCCTGCAGATGTGACTATCATTTGACTAGCTGCTTGAACACCTGCCTTGAATCCCCCACAATGATAGACTGAGACTTGGAATTGTAAGCCAAATAAACCCTTTCATCCTCTATGTTGCTTTTGGGTTTTTTGTTTTGTTTTGTTTTGTTTTGTTTTGTTTTGTTTTGTTTTAATCACAGCAACAGTAATGAAACTGGAACACAATACTTAAGAGAACAGGCTGGTCACCAGCCTCTTTCTCTGGGGAACCTACAAGAGCCCACATCCACTCTCTTTCTCCTTCCCTGGGACAGATGTTGCCATAAAGGCAAGTTCTCACCAAAAGAACGAACTGAATTTAAGTAGAATGCATATGCCCCACTGCAAACCACTGTGTTTAAGGCTGTAGAGGTGTAGAGGTGCCTCTATCACAACAGCACTTCATCCACCAGCTGAACAAGAAAGCTAACAAGGGGCATGGCCATTCCATCAATTCCTGAATGGATTCCCACCAACCTGAAGCAGAAAAGCTATTATGAGAGCAGGAAAGAAACTTTATTGAATTGAACCACTAAACATTGAGTTTATTCTGAAGCACAGCCTACCCTGACCAAATGAGGATTTATAATAACTAGGATCTGAGGCCCTGGTGAATAATGATCCCTTTCAGTCATCAGGGTGCCATTATGTGTCCCAGGCTGGCATCAAACTCAAGGTCCACCTGCCTCAGCCTTCTACATGCGAGGATAATAGGCTTCTAGGCTGGTGTCACCACACCCAGCTAAGACAGAATTTAAAACAGATCTAAGGAACACTCAAAGCCATCACTTTTGTTTATACAATACTTAGTCCACATTATATATAGAATAAGATATATACAAAATTAAAATTACCATTCCAACAGAGTACAATAAGGACTTGAAATAACTGTTTTAATTAAGTAAAAACATATTGGGTTTTGAAACATACATGTAATTAGGGGAACAAGTGTGGGAAAAGGGAACACACAACACAGAACCTCCTTCTGTACTGGAGCAGTGACAGTTTTGAATATTCAGTGATGTCTAGACAATTTTAGTTATCACACATTATCAAAAAAGGTGGCNCCAGCATCAATATATAAAGGGCAGGAACAATGATAAATGTCCTGCAGAGAACACCCTCCCCTGTCACCAATGTCTGTGTTGAAAAGCACTGCCCTAGGCTACTTTACAGTCTAGGACAAAACTCCATACTCCGATGGCACAATGGAAGTTCAAGAAAGTCATTTAAAAATTGAGGGTGCTGTTCACTGAGAAGAAGGCAGGAGGACTACAGGGACTGGTGGAGAAACTCTGAAGAAACACACCATCAGACCTCCAAACNACATCCAAATTGGGATCTAGCTAAGTACTCTTTAAAGTGGAATGCAATAGATGCTTAAGTGTTATTCTCCTTAAGAAGCTATTCTCCTAATGAGTGAAAAGAAAACTTCNTGTGTTGTACAAGTATTGTTAGACATCAGTTTTTAACAGATCAACACACTACATCCAATCGAAGGCCTAGCAAATCATCGCATCATAAACACAGGGACGAAGAATCTCCTTAAGATCGCAATTCTCTTTTACCCTTACTTAAACTGAGAATGAGTTGGAGCAGTTCAGAACTTTCAGAGGGATTCCTGAAAAAANCTAACAGAGCCAGCTAATATAAGACTAAAAGCACAAAAACACACACTGCAAAGCTTCCCTCAGAAAGACAGCACCAACACTTAAAGTGTGGTGCATCACTACAATGCTAACAAGCCCTCTGTACNACCAAGATGCTTTCCATCTCTCAAGTAATAAGATCTATTCATCACAAACTTTCATACTATTTTTAGCTGGAATAATAATTTGTATCAATAAAAGGTAGGGAAGTTCATCAAGTTTTATCATCTGTTCATTGAGGGAGGCAGAAATTCACAAGTATTATAGGCTGGTAAGATTTAGAGTATTTATTTATATGGGCTCCCAAAAAAATGCAGCCGGGACACTTTTCTCAACCAGAGATTTTAAGGAAATTCTATTAGCAGTTCTTTGAGGAGACGCTGACCATAACCAGATGTGGTGAATGTCACCCTCTACACTACTACATATGGTCCTAAGATGGCCTGGAAATGTATTTCTGAAAAAGAAATGATGTTTAGGTTCAACAGATGGGTCTGTAATTCAAAACTATCCTTGGAATTTTTGTTTTTTAGATTTGAAATGTATATTAAAGTGTTGATTACCCTTGTGATTCTGAGTGAATTTTCTTACCATGTTTAATTATGAATAAATGGCTTTCAATGCTTTAAAATCATATTTCAGTGCTTATGAAATTGTATAATAAGATATACAGCATTAATATTCAAGTCATTGTTTTTAAGACTGGTAGCCTCTATAAAAATTAAATCATTTAAAAAATATGGAAAGGGGGAAAATAAAATAAAATAAATTCACAATTCAGTATGTCCCCAATAGGTTATAAAATGTCATCAAAAAATGTCATCAACATTCACCCTGTGGAAAAAAACTACTTAGCAGGAAGGAAAAATTAAAAAACAAAAAACCAGTAAACAGTTTAAGCATTTTAATATCTTTGAAGACACGATAGTGATGTAATCAGTCAAAATTGCTACCCACATAGTGCTGAGAGTCTAGGAACAGAATGTCAATTCTAACATAGTCTACTAAGAAAGTGTCATTTCCATTAAAAAAAAACTACTATCATCTCTGTGAAGTATAATCAGTAGTCTTTTCCTGCTGACCAACAGAAACACATGGTCTCTTTCTCACAGAGAAACACCTAACAGATCTGTAACCAGATGTGACTACCATCCTGGGTAGGAGGCACCATTCTTTGTGTGTCCTTCCCTCTACTGTAACAATGTGCATATACTGGATGAAGTGGGTGTGGCCATCTGTCACCAAGCATAGATTTANCTGAGGAATACAGGATGACAATTCTAACCAGTTAACTANGCACANCTCTAGACTGAACAAATAAAAGCAGACTTAACTCAGTCACATAGTACTCAAAGTGCTTTTACTGAGTTGGGCTCCTGATGGATTCAAAATCTCCAGACAGTTCTACACATATGGAATTCCTTCAATAAACAAGTATCCATTTTAAGATGTACGGTTAATTTTATTGGAAGTATAGCAGAAGTGAGATAATGATAAAACAAGTTTTCATTAAAGAGTTTAAGTATTTCACATAGATTTTAAGAGAAAAAGTAGAATACTGTGTGTTCTCTCTCCCACTCCTTCTAATAGCTTTTGTGTGTGTGTGTGTGTGTGTGCATCT
>LZPO01008431.1:48228-60918 GCA_001675575.1 Neotoma lepida | reverse complement strand
CTTAAGATACAGAATTTAAGAGCAATCAGAAACTTTACAAAGGAATTCATGGAGTTTAAAAATGATGTAGAGAAATAGCTCAATAAAACTAAGGAGAAAATGCTTAAAAAGAGTAAGTATCTGAGTAATGCCCAGGAAAACACAAACACAAGGCAGATGGAAATGCCAATCTGTGAATTAGATTGGAACTCAGTAACGAGATCGAAACACTGAAGAGGACAAGAGCTGAAAGAAATATGGAATTCAAAAACCCAGTATTTCACTAAAAAACTCAAAGGAAAACCTTACNAGTAGAACAGATCAAGCAGGTGGTAGAATACTCAGAGTTGAATATTAAGTATATGTTGTGGTCCAAGTAAGCAAGGAATATAAAGAATTTATTTTAAAAATGCAGGAAAGGAGCATACAGAAGATATGAGACACTATGATCAACAAAAAATAAACCTTTGAATCATAGTCATAAATGAGGGACAAGAATCCCAAGTCAATAGCTTAGACCAAATTTTCAACAAGAGCATAGAAGAAAACTTCCCCAAACCAAGGAAGGACACCAAATAGACAAGATTAGAATAGGAAGTCCCCATGGCCTAGCATATCTAAAACACCAAGTATACACAACAAAGAGTATATATTGGAAACTTCAAAAAACAAACAAAAATGTAAGTCACATAGTCACATATAAAGGAAAACTCAGCAGCATAACCTCTGTATTTCTCATTGAAATCTTTGAAAGCCAGAGAAGCCTGGATAAATGCATTTCAACTCTTTTTTCACTTTTTTCTTTTATTGAAAATAGATTCTTTTCTCATACAATATGTCCTGATTATAGTTGTCCCTCCCTCTACTGTAATTCTTAAAACACTATGATAGTAACCCTAGACTAATATACTCAGCAAAACCATGCCAGAATTGGAGAAGAAAAATATTCCATGACATACCCAAAAAACACTCCCCAAACAAANAACAAAACAAATTCAACAAACCAAACCCAAAGATAACACAGAAATGAGCATAACCAATAGAGAATATAAAACCATAATTATATTTTATTTAAAAAACATTTTTAAAATTCATTTAACTCACCAACCCCAGATCCCTCTCTCATCCCTCCCCCTCCCAGCCTCCTCCCTGAAATCCTATCCCCATCTCCTTCCTCCAAAAGGGAAGGACCTCCCATGGGGAGTCAGCAAAGCCTGGTACATTCAGTAGAGGTAGGACCAAGTCCCTCCCCCCTGCATTAGGGGTNAGCAAGGTGTCCAGCCATAGATAATGGGCTCCAGAAAGCCANTTCATGCACCAGGGATAGATCCTGATCCTACTTCCATGAGCCCTCAAACAGACCAAGCTACACAACTGTCTCCCATATGCAGAGGGTTTAGTCTGGTCTCATGCAGGCTCCACAGTTGTCAGTCTAAAGCTCATGAGTTCCTATGAGCTTAGTTCAGTTGTCTCTGTAGATTTCCCCATAATGATTTTGACTCCCCCTTTGCTCATAGAATCCCTCTTCTCTCTCTTTGACTGGACTCCTGGAGCTCAGCCTGATGCTTGGCTGTGGATCTCTGCATCTGCTTCCATCAGTTACTGGATGAAGACTCTATGATGACAGTTAGGGTATTCACCAATATGATTANCAGGGTAGGCCAGTTCAGGCACCCTCNCCATTATTGCTAGTAGTCTAATCTGGGGTNATCCTGTGGATTCCTGGAAATTTCCCTAGCATCAGATTTTTCTCTTACCCCATAATGTCTCCCTGTATCAAGATATCTCTTTCATTGCTCTCCAACTCTGTCCCTTCCCCAGCTTGAACATCCCATTCCCTCATGTTCCCATCTCACTTCCCCTCTCCTCTATTGCTCCCCCTTCATCCTCAGTTTACTCATGGAGATCTCATCTGTTAGGGTCCTCCTTGTTTTCTGGCTTCTCTGGAGCTATGGGTTGTAGTCTGATTATCCTTTGCTTTATATCTAGTATCCACTTATGAGTGAGTACATACCATGTTTGTCTTTCTAAGTCTAGGTTACCTCATTTAGAATGATATTTTCATTTCATGATATGATTGTTGTTTACGGCTGAGTAATACTCCATTGTGTATATNTACCATATTTTCTTTATCCATTCTTCAGCTGAGGGGAATCTAGGTTGTTTCCAGGTTCTTAATACCATATTTATTGATACACAAAGTACCACTGAGAACACAACACCAAAAATTAATGGCACAATGACCACAATTAACACACACTGTCAGTAATAACTTTAAATATCAGTGTCCTCTTCTTCAATTGAAATATACAAACTGACTGAATAGACCTGTAAGAAACACATCTTAGCTTTAAAGATTGGCATTGTTTTAGAATAAAAGGATAGACAAAAGTACTCCAATCAAATGCAACCAAAAAGTAATCCTATAGGAATTCATATACTNATATCTCGCAACACAGACTTCAAATTAAAACCAATAAGAAGAGATACCAAGGAATACTTCATTTTAATCAAGGTAACAGTTAAATAGTTAACCATGAAGACATTACTAACCTAAACCCATATGCACCAAAGGTAGATGTGCCCAATTTTATTAAAAGAAAAAAAGAAAAAAAAGAAGAAGAAAGTTTGCTGCTGGATTTAAAACCACACATTAACACTGATTTATTAAAATTAGGTGATTTCAATAGCATATTTTCTTCAATGGACAAGTCATCTGGACAAAGATAATCAGAGAAAAATGAGAATTAATTGGCATCATAAATCAAATGGACTTACTACATATCTACGAAAATTACCCCCTAAACACAAAGATTAAACATTTTACTCAATAACACATGGACGCTTTTCTAAAATAGACCACATAATAGGGCACAAAATAAATCCTAATAAATTCAGAAATAATGAAATAACTCCATGTAGCCTATCTGATCAATTCCAACAAAAACTTAAAATTGATAGCANACAAATCTTTAATACATAAACTCATGGAGATTAAACAAATCTGTACTGAATGATGAATGGGTCAAAGAAGAAATCAAGAAAGAAAAAATGTCCAGGAACTATATGAAAATTAAAGCATAGCACAATAAAACTTCTGGGACACATTGAAAGTAGTCTTATGAGAGAAATTTATAGCTCTGAGTGCCTACATTGAAAAATCAGAAAGAGCACAAATAAATGGTTTAATGATGCAACTCAAAAAAGAAAGAAAAGAAAAGAAAGAACAAACCAAATTCAAACCCAAGTGACACTAAGAAATAACAAAATTCGGATCAGAAATCGATGAAATACAAACAATCTGAAAAAAAAAACCAGTTAAATTTAAGAGCTGTTCTTTTTTTATTCTTATTTTTTTTTCTGTTTTGAGAAGATAAGATTGACAGACTTTTGGCCCAATTAACCAAAAGAAAGAAAGAGTGTACCCACATTAACAGAATCAGAAGTGAGAGAGATGAGCAAAGAAACCTTAAAACAGACACCATAAAAATTCAGAGTAGTATAAGGGAATGGTTTAAAAACTTATGCTTTATTAGGCTGGAAATTCTAAAAGAAATGCACGAATTTTTAAATTCAGCCAAACCCCATAATTAAATCAGAAAGTCAAGAACCTAAACAGACCAATAACAAATGAGGAGATTTACCATTATATCAAAAGCTATTAACATATTCAGTATAACCTGAAACAAAATGCCAATTTCATTCTTCACAGAAATAGAAAAAAATTCCTAAAATTTATATGGAACCACAGAAGACTCAAGTAAGAGACAAAATAATCCTCAAGAAAAAGAACAATGCTGGAGAGATTGCAATTTCCAATGTTAATATACATTNTAAGGAATAGTATTAAAATCAATATGGTACTGGCACAAAAACCAGACTTCTAGACCAATGAGATAAAGAAACTGAAGACCCAAACATCAATCCGTATAAATTTAGGCATCTATTATTTGACAAAGATGCCCAAAGCATAAGCTGGTAAAAAAGCATCAACAAATGGTGCTGGAAAAAACAGATACATGCATGGAGAAGAATAAAGTTACATCTGTATTATCACCTTACATAAAAACTAACCCTAAACGGTTCTAAGAACTAAACATGAAAACTGAAACACTAAAAACTTTCGAAGAAAACTTAAGCAGTGCCCTACATAACATAGTTGAAAAGACTTTCTGAATATGATTTCATTTGCCCAAGAATTAAGGCCAACAATTGGTAAATGGGACTTCAGGAAACTTGCCAGCCGTACATCTGACAGTTGATAGATACCAAAAATATATAAAGAACTCAGAAGTATAGAATGAAGAAAACAAATGACCCATTCAAAAATGGGCCTAGGATCTGAATAGAGTTCTCAAAAGACAAAAATAAAATGACTAAGAAATATCTCAAAAATGTTCAGCATCCCTAGCAATTAGGGAAATGCATATCAAAACACTTTTGAAATTTCACATTACTCCAGCCAGAATGGCAAAGACCAATGAAACAAGCATCAGTAAAAGCTGGAGAGTTTATGGGAAAAGGGGACTGTCAATCATTGTTGCTGGAANTGTAAACTGAATCAACTACTATAAGCATNNNAGTGAAGAATTCTCAAAATACTAAAAATCANTCTACCATTTGACCCAGCTATACCACTCCTTGGNATATCCCCAAAGGACTGGACACCCTACTCCAAAGATACTTGCTCATACTGTATGTTCATTGCTGTTCTATTCACAATAACTAGGAAATGAAGACAACCTAAATGTTCTTCAACTTTCAATGGATAGTGAAAATATGGTGTATATATGCTGTAGAATACTATCCATCTGTAAAGAAACATGAAATCATAAATTTTTCAGGAAGATGAAGGGAAATAGGAAAGATCCTATTGAGTGAGTTAATCCAGATTCAGAAAGTCAAATGTTTCATGTTCTCTCTCATCTGAGGCTCTCAGCTTCAAATTTTCAGATGTGACTTCATATCCTGGAGTGACTGCAGAAACAAGGACAGGACAAAATGGACCNTTGNTGGGGCTGGGGGTTGGGGGAACAATAGGGAGGGGAATAAATGGTTACATGTAATCTGACCAGGAAAATGGAAAAAAGGGAGTTCTGGTTAACAATTGGAAACAGAAATATATACAGAAGGAGGGAAGAGGTTGAAATAATAGTAAGGATATCTGAAAGAGTCATTAGGAAACATTTTATTAACAGTTCATCTAAAACATTGACTTATAATACATGGGAGTCTATATATATATATATATATATAAAATTTAAATGCTCCCTCCAAGAGCCAAAGACCACCTTAAAAAAAACCAACAACACACACAAAAAAACCAACATCAGGCATGAGGCAAGAGAAGCCCTCTTTTGAGTTGTTGGCTAGGATTGTCCTGGAGACTCCCAAAGCATACAAGCTATTGCTTTTGCCTTTGATTACCCCCACCCCAGAAGTGAAAGTTAAGTTCCTATTGCTGAAGACAGCAGTTATTCCAAACACAGGCCACAGAAGCCCCTGAGCTGGAATTGATATGAATGCCTCCTCCAGGAGGACTAGCTTTCACGGTACCTGAAAGTACCCTGTAGTCTTCCAAAGGAGTGAAGCAACCAACAGTCCTACCCAGCTATATGATTCCTATGAACCACAACAATGATCAGANCAACATGGCAATATAACTGCATGAATACAGTAGTGGCACAGATACCTTGACAGTAACCAATAGGTCTCTAATTTGTCTTCAAGACATACTCAATAAAAGGGACATAATGACTGGTGCTAGAAACCTTGCTAACTACCCAGGGCTTTTGAAGTCATGGTTCTTGGAGAAGAACCTACAACCACTGCTTTGCTAAACCAACATAATCCCCTAACTATACTCTAAATATTTNTCCTTGTACCCATAGATCAGTGAAATCCTTGCCCTTCATCACAGAAACTTCTCTTTGTAATATGCGGATATCATTACAGAAAAAAATCAAAATGTATAATTTTGGAGCCCACAAATAACTCCCTCACTTCAGGCTCAAGCGACATTGAGGAAAAGGGGACAAAAAGATTGTAAGAGCTAGAGGATCAAGGAGTTTGCTATGAGACTTTGTCTTCTAGTAATTTCAGAAGCCACACCCAAAAATCTCACCAACATGACTATGTAAACTTGCACTGAAAATGAACAACAATAGACATGCCAAAGTGGATGTGGGAAGGGGGATCCCAGGAGGTCCCAACCTACACAAAGAACTACAGTCAACTAAGGAATGCTGAAAACTAGAGGAACAGACTTCCCCAGAAGAGAGCACACCATTGGTTATCCAATAACCAAATGATCAGCCCTGAAAACATACATACAGATAACATTATACAGACTGAGCTGGTTACATTTATGCATATATATATATATATATATATATATGCCCATGACAATAATCAATGAGAAAGATTCAGTGGATTTAAAAGAGCAAGGAAGGGTCTATGTTGGGATTTGAGGGAGGAAAGGGAAGGGAGGAATGAAGTAATTATAGTATAAACTGAAAAACAAGGGAAAATTTTTCAAGAAATTAAAATAATCAAATAGCTATTGTCATATATCAAGCTTCATAGAGACAGCACCAGGGCAAGCAGGAGATATGCCTCTTGGCAGAAAATCAACTAAACACAGGCAAAGGATTTCCCAAGAAGCCAAGAGGCAGAATGTCCTCTTTGAATTCTTAGTGCAAACTTGGCCAGAGGAACTCAAGAAGAAGCACCCAAATGCTTCTGTCAACTTCTNGACATTCTCTAAGAAGTGCTCAGAGAGATGGAAGACTATGTCTGCTGGAGAAAAGCAGAAATCTGAAGACATGGCAATGGTTGACAAGGCTCATTATGAAAAAGAAATAAAAACCTTCACCACTCCCACCCACCCAAAGGGGAGACCAAGAAGAAGTTCAAGGACCCCAGTTCACCCAAGAGGCNTCCTTTGGCCTGCTTGTTCTGTTCTGAGTATTTCCCCCAAATCAAAGAACATCCTGGCTTATCCATTGGTGATGCTGCAAAGAAACTAGGAGGATGTGTGACAACACCTCTGAGGGTGACAAGTAGCACTGTGAAAAAAAGGCTGCTACGCTGACGGAAGAATATGAAAAGGATAAAGGATATCGCTGCCTACAGAACTAAAGGAAAACCTGGTGCAGTGAAAACGGGAGTGGTCAAGGCTGAAAGCAGAAAAATAAAGAAAGAAGAGAAAGATGATGATGGGGATGAAGAGGATGATGATGATGAATGTTGGTTTTAGTGCATTTTTTCTTGTTGTAAAACATTTAANCNCCTGTACACAACTCATTCCTTTCAAAAATAAAAAGATTAAAATGTAAGGTTGTGTAAGATTTGTTTTTATAGTGTTTTTTTACACTACCAAATGTGTCTTCAGATAGCCCTGTCATTGTGGTATTTTTAATAGCCACTAACCTTGTCTGGTACAGTCTGGGGATTGTAAATTGGCATGAAAATTTAAAGCAGGTTCTTGCTGGTGCACAACATAAATTATATATGGGATGGTAGTTTTGTTGTCATTGTTTTTCATTTTCATTTGTCTCTGATGCAGCTTATATGAAGGTAATTGTTTTTCTGTTAACTGAATACCACTCTACAATTGCAAAAAATAAAAAATAAAAACGCAGCTTCTTTGTTAACATTCTTAATGTTTCTAAGTAAATATAATATTTTTTTAGTATTGTTCTTTTCATAGGTCTAAATTTTTTCTTCTTGAGGGGAAGTTCGTCTTGCTTTTGCTCATTTTGGATCACATGAATTATTGCAGTGTTTATCTTTTCATATAGATAGTTGAAAAAAGCTTTGACTACATACTTTGTATATCATGATGAGAGTAATAACCTTTTCAACCATAGTTAAAACTCCAAAACCATAATCAGTTGGATAAAATCGACTTGCAAAGCCAAGCAGGATCAGTTTAGTCACAACATGGGATTATTAGAATTAAACAATCAGAAAGTCTGTCCTTGAAGGATATTTATGTTCTGATCTTTACATGAGGACTCTATTCTTTAATGTCTATTACTGTGTAATGGTAGTTATATTCTGCAGTTTGCCTAGTAAAGAACACCTGATAATGTGTCCTCAAAAGTGTGAGCTTAAAATCCAAGGCTGCCATATTAAATTTCTTGTTGACATTAGTCCCAGCAAAGGCTATGAGATCACTGGCTATAATGCCTCTGCACTTTTATCTAAATATGGATTTAGGAAAATTGACTGTTTAAAAGTATTTTTGATTAGTTGAGCCAGATTTTATTAAAATTATGCCCCATTTAAAATCAAAGNAAAGGTATGCTTTTGTATATTGTGATTTCTCCCTTTATAAATCAGATAAGAAGTATGATAAATGTTGCATATTAGTATCAGTTATTTAATCTATTTTTTTAATAAAATCCAAATTAATTTATTAGAGTCATATTAATCTATTTAGCAGTTTNGGGGAGAATTTGGCAATCTTTTGGTATTTTGAGATTATTGTTCTCTTGAAGTACCAGTGTTTTGAAATTTTATGCACTTTTGTGTGTGGAGGATTGTTTGTTATAAAATTTTGACTTTGTTTCTTTACACTTGAGTTCATTTATGTAATTTGAGGAGGAATCCTGAATGTGAGTCCAGGGTGATACTAATCAACAAATAATTGCAGAAATTTAAAAATAATAAAAATAAGATTAGGATGAATCTCCACAGCAGTTTTGCTCTCAAAGTTCATTTAAACAGAATGCCTGGCTTCCCATGCACTTGCCTTCATTTTTATGATGTTGATTGAGAGACAGGAGTCAAAAAGCAGGTGTTCTTGCACTGCTACTCAGCATGTTGCATTCATTGGCTATCCTAAACCCTTTGAATTATTTCTAAGCAATTTTGAATATTATGATGTGATATTATACANGTAGCACTCTTTGTGAATGTCAGCTATGAATATTTTATGATAGTAAACATTGGTTAATCTCCTGGAGTTTTGAAAGAAGGTTGGAGAAATATGACATGTGCCTAAACTATGTTCTAAAAAGGGATATATGCTTTTCTCTATTCAAAGAGAAATCAAACATCAAAGTTTCTACTTTAATTGGTGAATCTGCATGTTTATTAAGAAAACTAACCTTAATATTCAGTAAATATCATTTTACACATAACCAGGCATTATCTTTTGTGTTGAGGCAGAAAATGAATTTCTTTGGTTTTTAGGTTCTAAAAGGTTACCTAGTTTCTTGTTAAACAGCTTTTATATCATTTTGAATTAATATATTGTTGTAATTGGAAAAGGGGANACAGAAAGGACAGAAGTTCATGCTGGTGAGTGGAGTCACCAAAGTGATGACTGAATGATCCTCAAATACATTATAAAAAATCAAATTCACCCAGCAATGCTGAAATAAATATTTCTTAGTAAATCTCTTGTGACTGTCTGTGTAGCTTTGAAAGTGAAAGCTTGTGTCTACTTAATTTATACAAATCCCTACAGGAGGCCAGTGCTATTGGAAGAAGCAGAAATACAGGAGAGTCATGAACAACCTGTTTCTTCTAACCTTGTGGTGCCAGAGACAAGCTCTTGCTTTAACTTTGTAGCTGATATTAGACCCAAACACTGAGACTATCTATAACCAGTGACATGATTTCTTCATGTAGACATGCTTCATAGCATTAGGAATTATCATCACAGATTATTTGTGATTATTAAAACCTAAGATTTTAATCATTNTTACTGAATATTTNTTTCCTTTTTAAAAGTAAATCAGTACATATTTAAATAAAAGTCTGAATAATTATTTATGATGCCTTCTGCTTTTTTAATTGAAATTATATGTTGGTTATTTAAACTCCTTTTCAAATCTTTTAGACTCTAATTTGGACTAATCTTGTGTTCATTCTTAATTATTTCAACAATTGTATAGCCTTCTGTAACTGTAATGTCCTGACTTTAGCATAACTTTTAGAATGCCTATTCAATTAATTCTTTTTAATGAAAATCCTTTCTTATTTTAAATTTTTATTTATTTTATTTTATGTGTATAGGTATTTTGTCTGCATGTATATATGTGTACAATGCAAGTGTCTGGTATCTGTGGAGGTTACATGAGGGTTTGGACCCCCTAGAATTGGAGTTATGGATTTTTGTGAGCCATCATGTGGGTACTGGGAAGTGAACCTAAGTCCCTTGCAAGAGCAACAAGTACTCTTAACCACTGATCCAACTCTCCAGCCTGCCAATCTTTTCTTGACTTTTCTGAAAAGATATATTTGTAAAAGAGAGGCAGAAGTAGACAGAGATGAGAGAAAGACAAAAGCGAAGGAATGCCAACAGCCAACACAGGATGACAGTGCGTTCAATCTTGACCCTAGCCTCTGAGGAAGTATGGCTCTGCCAATACACTGGTTTCAGATGCAGAAATTTCAGAATAAGGGAGAATATTGATTGTGATTNTTTACCTCCATGTCCATTTGCTACAGAGATTCCTAGTGTTAGGTTTTTCTTATTTTACCAATTACATTGTTTGTCTATAAGAGATTTATGGTCCAGCCTCATTTACATTCTATAAAACATTTAGATTACTACCTTCAAAACAGACATTATGCTAGATGCTAGGTCAGCAATGATGACAATAGATAAAACTAAACTCTAAGTTGTATACTTTTTAGTGGCAAAATATAGACAAATACATCAATTCCCTTGCTACAGCCAAGACCTTGGACCTACAGAGTGCTGTAAACGATTACAGTGTTAGACAAAATGAAAGACAATCTCTTTAGCCTAATTTCTTTAAAAGCCAATTGACTACTTAAAGTGAATATGACANTGAGCTTTGAGCTTTACAATGTATCTCCAAGTAAAATGTAAAACAATGATAGAAAGTACAAAATATGAAAGTCAAATGCTGGNAATCAAAACTTGAGGAAAAGCAGAAAGCCTGATTTTTACCTACTTTAGCAAAAACTGTGATCCTAAATAGTATTAANGTCATATCTTGCTAAGTGATTAAGAATGAGTTAATAGCAACTTCAAGGCCTTTTATATGAGAAAATATGACTTAACACATGAAAATTAACAATGAGCAATTAGATGTGAGTTCATGACATTCTGGTCCACAACAACTTTAAGTATGTATGATTTTAGAAACAAATTGCAGTATGTGCAATACCTATGTTTCCAAAGTTTCCAGAGTTTTTCTAANGATAGAGATTAAATTNCAATAGATTAGCAGACTCAAAGTAGTATTTAATATCACAGTTTCCCTAAACAGATGTATGTGTTCACTGAGGCCCAAATTAAAAATTCCTGTCCAAAAGAAGCCAAAACTGTACAATGGAAAAAAGAAAGCATCTTCAACAAATGGTGCTGGTACAACTGGATGTTGACATGTAGAAGATTGCAAATAGATCCATATCTATCTCCATGCACAAAACTCAAACCCAATTGGATCAAAGACCTCAACATAAATCCAGCTACACTGAACCTGATAGAAGAGAAAGTGGGAAGTAGCCTAGAATGCATTGTTATAGAAGGTCACTTTCTAAATATACCACCAGTAGCACAGACACTGAGAGCAACAATTAATAAATGGGACCTCCTGAAACTGAGAAGCTTCTGTAAGGCAAAGAACACAGTAAATAAGACAAAACAACAGCCTACAGAATGGGAAAAGATCTTCACCAACCCCACATCTGACAGAGGGCTGATCTCCAAAATATATAAAGAAATCAAGAAACTAGACATCAAAGTACCAAATAATCCAATTAAAAAATGGGTACAGACCTAAAGAGAAAATTCTCAACAGAAGAATCTCAAATGGCTGAAAGACATTTAAGGAATTGCTCAACATCCTTAGTTATCAGGGAAATGCAAATCAAAATGATTCTGAGATACCACCTTACACCTGTTAGAATGGCTAAGATCAAAAACACTGATAACAGCTTATGTTGGAGAGGATGTGGAGCAGGGGGAACACTCCCCCACTCCTGGTGGGAGTGCAAACTTGTACACTCGCTTTGGAAAGCAGTATGGCTGTTTCTCAGAAAACTGGGAATCACCTCNTGATAGTCCCCTCCCAGGGTCCAGGAAGAATCTACAACCAGCTGGTAATTTAATCTTTGATGAAATGANATGAATCTATGTACATGAAACTCCTTAGTCCATACACTTTATTCTTCTGATAAGTTCTCTCTCTACACAGCTTCTATTCTGCTCTCATTGCTCCATCTAGGTCCTCATCCATCTAGTTTCTTCCCATCTTAGCTCCTCTCCCATCTCCTTCTTCCTCATCTTGTTCTTCCCATCTGGCTCTTCTTCATCTTCCATCTCGTTCCTCTAGTACTCTCTTCTAGCCCTTCAGTCTAGTTCTTCCCCATNTTAGTTCATTCCTCTCTAGATCTTACCCATCTAATTCTTTTGTTCTCTTTTCTCTTCTCTGTCTCGTCCTCAAGTTCTATCTCTACTTCTTCAGTCTAAATCCTCTCCCACCTAAATCCTCAAAATTCCTCTCCAACTCTCTGAGGTTTACAGTTATAAACCCAAGCAATAGCAATCCTTCCTGTCCAGCCAGGACACCAGGCTTGAATTTTACAGGGTCATAAAGGCAGGTAAGAATTTTCCTCAGGCAGTGACTGTCAAGCTTTCCTTTACAACCCAAAATGGGAGTGGTAAAGGAGAAGGTCAATTGAGAGCTAATGATCAGTTAGTATATCAGAAAGGGGATCTAT
>LZPO01008431.1:35731-45743 GCA_001675575.1 Neotoma lepida | reverse complement strand
ATTACATTTCAGGATAGAAAGAGTCTACTCACATACTTTAATCAAAAGTTGGCAGGGACCTGCTAGTAGCTGAACCATATTCTGAAAGAAGCTTCAAGATAGTTCAGCACCTAGCACATCAATCTTGACCCTGAGAATCAGGAAAGCATTTCTGCAAGAATTGAACTTGGGTCCTCGGGAAAAATAGTATGTACTCTTAACTGCTGAGCCATTGCTCCTGCCTACAGAGGAGTAGTCCTTCAGGAGGAAGGAGACAGAATATGGAGGAGCCAGATGAACTTGATTGAAACTATGCACCCTAACATATGTGCATTAAGTTTGATTTCCCTCTTCTATGGAATCACAGAATGTTCTGAGAGTCACACCTTGTGTGTCTTTCGAGATTCATCTACAGTTGTATATTTACTTTAAACTCTACTTTTGCTAGAGCCCTAGATACCTTCTTCATTGTTATATACTATTTTAGCTACTTAATGTTATCTGTTAAAACAAAATTTCACAAATTATCACTTAAATGAAGACAACCTTTTGATATTCTCTCAAAGTTTGCTTTAACAAACTTCCTAATAAGAATCACTACAAATATTTTTAACAGATTCAAAGACAACTTTAAAAGTAACTCCACCTGATTGTCATGAAGAGTCNACTTATTTCTCACATTCCTGTACCCTACTATAATGTAGAAAACCTAACCACCGTGGGTCCAAAGGAATANGCCTAATATCTCATAGCTAATGTAAAACCATGAGCCAACATAAACATTTTCTTATCAAAGTTGATTTTTCTCAGGTATTTTGTCCCAGTGATACANAAGTAATACAAAGGTCTAGGAGCCAAAATGAAACTAAACCTAATCCAAAACAAAAACAAAAACAACAACAAAAAAGCACCCACAAAAACCAACCCAAAACAAAACAACAACAAAAATCCAGGAAAGACATGGAAAAGAGACAAAGATGGCATAATGTGTGAAGTGTTGAAGGATTTTCAGAAAGGAGAGGATTAAGAGTGATTAGGAAAGGGAGAATGGAGACTAGAAACCTGGTAAGAACCAGGATTCAGGGGAAGTGATGCCTGAACCCAGCTGAGCTTCCCACTGGCCTTACTCTGGAAGCTGTGGCTAAAGAGCCATGTAAAAAGGTTGTCTATGCTGAAGAGAAGTCTTGAATTTTCTTTTGGAAGAATCCCAAAACATTTGGAAATGCTTCAGAGTTCTCATTAGTTCTTTATGAAAAATCAATTACTGTCTATCATATTCTGAATTTATGAACATTGCATCTGTTTTTCATATTTACTGTTATAAGATGACTTGTATATTACAGAATACGATTAGCTAATTCATAAGTTTTGAAAATCCATTCATTACAGTGAGTTGGAAAATTGATTTTGAATTTAGGGACTGTTTTCTTAAAAATAAATACATGAATAAATGAGATTACTTTATTTTTATTGATTAACTTTGTTTTTTGACATTTTACCCATTTCTATATTGCATTCTGATTATTCTTCCCTATTCTCTCTTAACCTCCTCCTCCTCTGTCAGCCTCTATTCTTCCCCACAAATCTCTTGCCCACATTCACATCTTTTTTGTTTTATTTTGTGACTCACTTCATCCAAGACCCTCTGTGGGACCCTAGGTTAGGAACTACTTATCAAAACCCCATTTAAGGCCCACGAAATATCAGTGAAGAAGGAGGGAAAGAATGTAAGAGGCAGGTGATAAGGACAAGGGCAGTGAGATGCCATCTTCTGGGCATGACAAGCTTGTTGCAGTTATAAGCTCCCTGACCCTATAACTCCTCCACTGTCTCTGTAGATGGCTGGGTCTGTCAGTAATCATGGAAGAAGGCCTAATGGCTCTCTATCCCTTACTATGACCTATTGGCTACTGATTAATGCTGGAGAAGGAAGAGTCGCTGTCTTCAGTTGTGTACCCACTGGCGAAGCCACAAGACTCCAGCGGATAATTCCAAGCCCATGGTCACACAGACAGCTAAACTCAGTAGGTCACAGATATGAACATAGCAAATGGACTTACAGTGAGGAGTATAGGCTGATGAGCTGACAGGGAGATAAGAGGTGGTGGAAGGGTGAGAGTAATCATGCATGAAATTATCAGAGAACAAAATTTAATTTTTAAAAGTTAAATTTTAAAAACTTTCTGATCTCTGTGTGTCCCATGATGAATGGGCAAATCTCCAGGGTGGAAAGTAGAGGAGCATGAATTTGATTTCAGGTATTAAGCCTTATGCTGCAATAATTATTTATAATTAGGGCTATATTGGTGCTGGACATGTGATTCTAAGAAGCAGCAAATCACTAAAAAATACTTAGCACCCGACTAGATAGGCTAGCCTTCTCATTAAACACTTTTATTGGTTTATAAATCTGCTTCATTGATGTATTTAGGTTTCTAGCTTTTAAAAATTCAGACTTTTCTCCCTTAACTTTCCAGATATGTTTGTTAGGATAAATCCTAGGCTTCCTACCAAGTAGGTGGCTGAGCAACAAACAGTTTTAATTTAATTTGTATGACTTAAGTCATGAATAAGGGTTTACTGAAATTNTATCTTTAATGCCAGAGGTAGTTGACACAGCCAGGAACAAGTGCACTCCTCTGGAATGATTTTGTAGTTCCTTTAGGATTAATTTATGTTTCTGAAACTNAACATGCACAGTTCTTGCNTGGGGCATCTGAAACAGGTATCTGGATTCTAATTACAGTTGTCTCCATGCTTCCTTCTCACCTATTGGTCTGCAAGAAGCTACAACAAGGCTTGATTTTATTTATCTTAGTTTGTGGATCAGCAAACATTCATCAAATGCTGGGCTTTTACCCACTTCATGATCACTTGCATGCAAACAAGAGTTGGAGAGCACATTTTACGTATCAGAAAGCAGGTGACTTGCATCAGGATTTTAAACAGTAACCACGGGTGTCTGGTGGGAGGCAGAGGGGTTTGCTGAGAGCAGTGCAGAGCCAATTTCTGCAATGGTTACTGCCTAGAAAGGGTTACATAATGTGATGAAACGGGAAGAGGCAGAGCCTGAGGGATAGTCATTCTTTGGTGCTTGAATGGTCAGTCACACAAGAAGCCAGTCCCCAGTCCCACTGCTCTTGTCAGGTGTGGCAGATACTGGGGTTTCAAGCTTCAGGATTCTGTTGTTTAAGAACTGTAGTCAATAACTGCAACACTGGAAGGGCTGTTTTCATGAAATTCCTTGGTTAGACCAAGAACCTGTTTTCTGCTTCTTGAATCACATTAAACTATTTGAAAGGAAAACAAAGAGCCTAACCACACTTCTTGGATTGTTATATAAGAGAAACTGTGAAAAAGCATGCTGCATGGGTATTGCATTGGTAAGCCATGTGCGATGGTGTATGTGTGCACATTTTCAAAATGGTCCCTTTCAAAGGGATTGAGTTGCTGATGCTAAATCCTGTATTTAGAATGCCATATAAAATTAGGGGAGCTGGGATTTGACTGCAAGGTTTCATTCTGCTGTCAAGCTCACTAAGCCATTGTTCCTTGTAATGAAATAGGCTCCTTTGGTATTGCTGTCATGGAACCTAGGCATAACAGCCCTTGCCCCAAGCCAGGTTCTGCCACCCATCCTCAACAAGCCAATTAAAAGAGTCAAATTAATAGCAGAGAGCAGAAAAAGAAAACATACCAAGTATGACCATACTGGGAAGAGGGAAAAAGAGATCATTTCTCTAAATAAAGTCTTGAGGTTTTAAAGTGATACTGAAGTTTAAATGAATGGCCAAAAATATGCTCATATAAGCAACCCTGGTCAAGATGTGGTGCTACCCACTATGGGTCCACTACTGTCAGGGCATCATTCTCAACCATAAATGTGGTATGCAGTTGTTACAACTCTGTGAAATCTCTTTCCTNGTTACTAGTTTTCCATTTTTCTTCTCCCCAGAGAAGGAAAGACTAGAGAAATTCTCATTTATTTGGGATCCATTGTTTCAGTAGTTTATTAGTCAGATAGAGGGACCCAGGGGTGTCTTTAGAATATCTTCATTTCTGTTGGGCCAGTTACAGTGCTTGCAAAGTTATCTTCNAGGATGATTATGTTTTACCTGCTGCTCCTTGGAAAACTCAAATGGCTCCTTGAAGCTCTTAGAAGAGCCCACAGAATACTGTGCCAGTCAGAGTTTGTTTTAGCAAACAGACCCAATAGCTTGTGTTTTACGCTACTCAGTGTTCAGGAAAAGGATGCACACATCATCATCTTTGCTGANAGATGGTTCTGAACACTCCCACTCTAGAGCAAGAGAGGGCTTAACTCAATTGAAAAGACTGCTTTGCGCTAATCTTTTCTGTATGGACAATTGCTTCTTTGGAGTATCTCTCTCATGGTGTTTTGCNATGGAAAACTGTTTCTCTGTGAGTGTTCTTCTGGCAGGAATGAAGTGATCATTGACAAGGAAAGCTGCTTTTGCACTTTGTTATCTCTGTGGATCACAACATATGCTTGCTAAATTCGTTTATCAGTGTCTATTTTCTCACTATTCCAATGCAGCATAAGTGAATTTATAAATTAAATATATCATGTTAATTCTTGTATAGAGAGATGATTTATCAAAAAAGTAGCTCACCTTTTCTAAACGTGTGCACAGTAACTACTTGGCTCACAGATGCTATGTAGTGGTGAAAGAACCACAAAACCTACACAATGAATAAGACAAATAGAAGNGCCACAAGGGTGACGTGCTAATGGGAATAAGGCAGGGGGATGGCTGAGAGATATTGGGGGGATCAGTTAAGAATGAAGTATTAACGAAGTGTCCAGTGCATTCCACAACTTTGTATACCTTTTTGCTTTTACATTAGCAAATATTTGTTTCAAATGACAGTATAATCTCTAGATATGTGTGTTTAAATTGGAGTACAATATTGGTTAGGAAACTAATAATGGGCACAAGGGAGACTTTCAAAGGAGGGGAGCTAGGATACAAATAGTGTGGAGGAAGGATGAAGATAATGGAGCAAGAAGAGTTAAGCAGGTTAGGGGAGGCTAGCATAGAGTAGAGGAGGGAGGATGGGGAGAGATAACTAACACAGAACACCTTTGAGAAAGACTTATAGAAACCTAACTACTGGTAAGCCTTCATAATTTGTGTGTGTGTGTGTGTGTGTGTGTGTGTGTGTGCCTGGTGTGCTAAGCACAGGATGGAAGTCCCAAGCTCCAAAATCTTTCTCTCTCTCACACACATATATATGTACATATATATGTATATATATATATACATATATACATTCACTCTTCCATTCCTGAATTCATTTACCAAATACTTCCCACTAAGGGAGGCTGCCTGTGGAGAACCTAAAAATGGCTCACACTCATTTACAAATATAAAGGCAAATATAATTTTCTCCCTTGGAATCTTAAAGAAATATTTTCATTCTGATTACTTTTTTCAGATGAGAATGTGAGAGTAGAAAGTTCAAGATCATCAAAGACAGCAAAGAATAACATCTATTTGCNGAGAAGCATCCAGAACATTCTAGTTTGTCATTAAGAAAAACCCTTTCAATTGTTTTTTAAAATTTTTGTGTATTGTTGTGTGCCTGCATGAGTTAAGGTATACCATTTATGTGCAGGTGCCCATGGAGGCCAGAAGAGGGCAATGAATCCCCTGGAATTGGAGTTACAGATAGCTATGAGCCACTATGTGGGTGCTGCTGAGTGCTAAATCTGGTTCCTCTGCAAAAACACTAAGTGCTCTTAACAGCTGAGCCATCTCCCCATCCCTGGTCTCTCATCTTATATTTTTCAGAAGGACAGAAAAGGCTTAGGGATAGTACCTCATATTTATCACTTCTATTTAATTTCATTCAAGTTTTTGCATTTCTCCTTGATTTATCATTCATGACCCCTTTGTATTTTCTTGCCAATATGGGAAAGTATATGTTACATGCTTGAACTGATTATGATAAATTCTGGCAAGTGTATATTTTTATGACTTCTACACACATATCACCAGGAAGTTATATGACAGTTTTACTTTAGAACCACAGACTCATAACTGTAGTGAAGAGTGACTTGACTCGGAGAACATCTAGGTTAAGCACCTAATTTCACAGGTGAGGGAGCTGAAAACTTGGTTGGTACATGCCTTGCTCAAGGTTACAAAATTAATTAAGAAAACCCTAAGGACTGAAACACTAAGAACCCAATTCCCAGTGTTTTTCTCAAGCCATTCAAGCTTCACATGCTAATTTCACACAGTCATTTCATTGAGTATTAGGGTGTTCCAAGTTCTAACTTTGGGTCAGATCCAAGACCTCTGAATAGAAGCATATGTATGCAGCATCAGAAATAGATGTGTTCAAAATTTACCTCTATCATTTATAAATTNATGATCCACAAACTTAGCTAATCTTTCTATGAGTAATTTCATTATCTGTAAAGTGAATATTGTGATAGCTGCACTGTAGGGCTATCGTGAAGCAAAGTGAAAGAATAAGGAGAAATTATTTAGCTTGTTTCCCATGAAAAATGATATGGAACAAATCTTACCTTTCTTTATTCATCCCTCTTTTGGTTAAGGATTTGAATCCATATACCCAAATAGATACCACCTAAGTTTTTTGAAATGAAACTTTAATGATCTAATAATATTTTTAGTGGAACACAATTGCAGTTTCGATTTGTTAAAATAATTTACTCAGGGGAGGGAGCTCACACTTTTATGTTCAGTATAGCAGAGTTAAGCCAANTGGACCCAGCTCAGATTACTCTGGCTCCCTTAGCACAGCTGTTTGTCTGTCTGTTTGTATTTTGGATATGCACTATAAACAATGTTAAATACACCTTGGCCAACCAATAACTTTGCCTGAGACCCATGCCACAAGAGGGAGTCCACCACTGACACTACCTGGAATCCCAGGACCCAGAGGATGGATAGCCCAGAAACCTAGGATAGAAATAAACATGATTGGAAAAAAAAGTCAACATTACGATGCATAAAGATAATCTGCAACACTTATAGATTGGTGCCAAGCCCAATTGTCATCAGAGAGACTTCTCCCAACAACTGATGGAAACAATTTCAGAGACCCACAACCAAACATTAGGCTGAGCTTGGGGAATCCTTCAGAAGAGAGGGAGGAAGGATTGTAGGAGCCAGAGGGATCAAGGAAACCAAAGGAAGGTTCACACAATCAACTAACCTGGGCTCATAGGGGCTTGCAGAGACTGAACCTACAACCAGGGAGCCTGCATGGGACTGACCTAGCTTGTCCTCTTTTGGAAGTCCTAACAGTGGGAGCAGAGGCTGTCTCTAACTCTTTGGTTGGCTTTTGGGACCTTATTCTTCATACTGGGTCACTTTGCCTGGTCTTAATACAAGGGGAGGTGCTTAGTCTTACCTTGACTTAATATGTCATGTTTTGATGATACCCATGGGAGGCCTGTCCTTTCCTGAACAGAAATGGTGGAGTAGATGGGAGGGGAGAGGTAGTGGGGAGGTGGTGGCGGAGGGGGGAGGGGGTCTGGGAGGAGAGGAGGGAGTAGGTATTGTCAAATATTTATACTTTTCCCAATGCTGTTGTATATTGACATATTTTAAGTTCTGTTTTGATATCTTCTTCACTTGCGCAAAGAGTAAAAATAAGTTATATCAAATTAGCCTTTATTCATGAAATTGCTGTGGGGGACACGCCCCCACCTTTTCCCCCAGGGTACTCTTGAGGAGTTAGGCATAAGAGATTTAGATAGAAATATAAAGGGGAGAGAGACAGATAGAAACACAGGATAGCCTTGGAGGGGGGGCACTTGATCCTAATCCACCGACCCTTCTGTCTCTTCTAAAGGGCCTTTTAAAGGAATGCCAAGGGGTGGAACAAAAGACTTCCCCTAGCACTGTCAAGTGCAGACCCTTCCAATCACCTGGTAACCATGCATATGGTCAGTTCATCCCCTTATGCAGCCCTGCTGGGTAAAGCAAGCTCAGATCTCACTAGGAAACCTCTGTGAGCTCCCACAAACTGCTTAAATTTTCTTATGTGTTCTAGCATATTCTTCAGATTTTACACTAGGTATTCCATATTAAAATGCAGCACTTGAAANTNAAGGTAGTTTTACATCTTCCTTTCCATTTTCATTGACCAATTATTTTTTTATTAACTTGTTTATTGGCTCAAATATGCAATGTAATGGGAATATGCAATAAGGGGGCAAACTTGACATGATATTTACTGAGGAGTGATGACATCTGGTATTTGCTCTATTGAATGTGATGCTAATTAGATTTTTTGTTTGTGGCTTTTATAAAAATCATAAACATTATTAAAGGTGTGTTAACCAGTGTTCTCAAGAGTCACAGAGAATCTGTATTAGTCAGGGTTCTCTAGAGTCACTGAATTTATGGAATGAATCTTTCTCTCACTCTCTAAACATATATGTATAGGAGTTTATTGGAGTGACTTACAGGCTGAAGTCCAACAATGGCTAGTTGTGAATGGAAAGTCCAAGAATCTAGTAGCTGCTCAGTCCCACGAGGCTGGGTGTCTCAGCTGGTCTTCTGTATATGCTGGAATCTCAAAGAAGTAGACTCCAAGGCCAATGAAGGAATGGATGTGCTGGCAAGATGAGGGCAAGCAGATTAAGAACGAACACTCCCATCTTCCATTGTCCTTATATAGGCTTTCAGCAGAAAGTGTGGCCCAGATTAAAGGTGTGCCTTCTAGCCTCAAGGACCAGATGTGTCTTCCCACCTCAAGATTGGGATCAAAGGCATGTTGCCTCAAGATCTGAATCACAAGTGTGTTCTTCATTTCTAGATTACAGTTNATTCCAGATATAGTCAAGTTGACAACCAAGAATAACCATCACAAAAGGTTTTTAATCTGATCTTATTGAAATGATCAGTCTGTTTTCTTTAATCATATGTTAATATAGTGGCCATATTAGACCTTTGAAACAGCAGTTTTGTCCAGTTTTGATATCACAGCCACAATAAACTCATAAATAAAGTTGTAAAATAAGTTAAAGAGAAACCCTAAGTGTCATCTCTAATGTTTGTAAGGGCTTGTGGATTAATTAGTATTTTTTTTTTTTGCTGAAATTTACCAGAAAAAAAATTTGACAGAAGATTAGTAAAAAAATAGAAAGCTTAACACTATAACCAATTAGTATAAACATTTAGAACACTTTATCCAACAATAGTAGAGTAAATGTTCTCAGTCCTGCATGAAAATTCCCCAGGATGGAATGTAAGTCCTTATAGGCTGTGCATTAAATCACACTGTTGCAGGAGATTTGTTTGCTCTGTCACCCTGACACAGCCAATGGAGTTAAACCTTGATTCAGAGGGTGAAGTCNGCATTCATCTGGCTGGAATAAACAATGGAGTTTTTTGTCAGACCCAGAAGAGGATAGGGAGACACAGGAAGAAATAACCAGGGGCTTGGAAAGATTTGAGGACTNTTTTGATCTGGGAAGAGGGGGAGGAGGGTCCGCTGATCATATTTCCGTTGCTTTGTGGATCTATCAGGTTTATGCCCTATTATCTGACTTCCAAGTTTTATTTATTAGTAGAACAATAAAAGTAGCTGCTATATTACACCAAGTATATTCTCTGATCAAAATGGAACAGAACTATNAAGAAAGGCCAACACATACTTGAGAATTAAAATTATGGGTAAACATTGAAAGGACAAGGAAAATTAGGAAACATCTTGACAAAATGAAAATTAAATTATAACATATCAAATATATAAAAATATGACTAGATGTTTATTTATAGTCCATCAAATATAGAAAGTAACTAAAAATCAACTAAAAGTTTAAATGCTAGAAATTAAAAATTAGAAATATAAAGCACTAGGGTAAAGCTTCACAACATTTAATTTGTACTCTCCTATTTAATTCCCAAACAATAGCCCATGAAAAGAAAATTAGGAAACTGTGAATGAAATTTCAACCACTGATGCATCAAAAGGTACTATCAATGCAGTAAAGGAACAGGAACACGGTAAGGAAGAAGACATT
>LZPO01008431.1:4477-20740 GCA_001675575.1 Neotoma lepida | reverse complement strand
AATAAATAAAAATTAAATTTGTTATACATATAATGCAAATTCTGGAACAGATACATAGCTAAATATTATGGGGTTCATAGTTGTCTATTATCTCAAGCATACATGATAGGTATTTTGGGACTCTGACTAGGNAAGAGGAGCCTCCAAGAATTTTTTGGAAGTTCATTGATATGTATGAGATTGCTGTAAATTTATTTGAGGCTCACATATAATAATAACAGTAAAGGTCTGTTATCAACTATGAGACTCAATGTGATGTAGGAGGGAAGCTCACAATGACAATGGTCACATGTCTCATCCTGACACTATAGAATAATATCCCCCTTTTAAAATCCTTGGCTTGGTTACATAAGAAAAGTCTACTTTGGCTAGTAAATTAAAAGAGATTTCCAGGCATTTGGGTCTGGCAGCCACATCATGGAGGAGACATTACTCTACCTATCATAGTGATTCACCCATATTGTCACTTAATACACACAGCAGCTCTTTGGGATTTCTTAACTGATAATCAGGAAGATNAAAATATATTCTATGTATAAAATATTTGTACAGGAAAGGAAAAGTTCATACCTAATCTCCTTTCCACTACACTAGTACATTGGCTCATGATTTGAAGTAGCATTAAATGCTATTATGTAATAACCTAGATAGAAAATAGAAAACAAAAAAACATTAAATACATACAATACTANACCATTCTAGGGGACATAAGTTTCAAACTGACCAAACCAGAAGAAAGAAAAAAGGAAGCCAAGTAATAAATCAGCACAAAGAAGCAAGAATGGACTGTAGATAAACCTAGAAAGGACCTCATTGATCTCATGGAAATGGGTGTTGTTAAAGCAGACTCATCAGTTTAAAGGGCTTCACACCCTTCTGAATGTAGATGACACCAGTCTTAAACTGAAGAGTTCCCTGGTGCTTTTTTTTATTTTACTAATGGCATCTGTGTTTGTTTTATTTCATTTTGAGAACNGTTTCTGTTGCTTGGAACTCATTGGCATTCCAAAGCACAGATGGTGCATGTGTTAAAACTTATTTTCTTCCATCAGATTGGACTGAATTTCATTATGGAGGCACGGTTTCAGCAGAGTGGGCTGGTAGGCAGGGATAACCTGGTGTGCCTTGGAGAGGCCCAAACCAAATTGTCTGCAAATGAGTACAACAAACATTCCNACACTGTTTCATTATCTGAAAACTTGCCAACAGGTTTCCATTTGGATCACACACAATCCAAAGCAAATGCTACCCAGCAAAATCCACTCCAGATTGATTTGAGTAAAATGGGAAACACTCAGAGAAGNACACACACACTCTTCNATAATTGATGAATTCAAAAGAAGAAAAAAGAAACCATGAAGCTAGAGAGATGACTTGGTGTTTAAAAGTGCTTGCTGTTTGAGTGTGGTTTCAAGATGAAACACATTGCATTAGATAGCTAATAAAGGGACTTATTCCTGGCCTTATTCCTTCTCTCTGTGTGTGTGTGTGTGTGTGTGTGTGTGTGTGTGTTATGTATGTATGTGTGTATACATATATATATCATATATACATGCATATGTCACACATATATATTATGCATACATATACACACACATGTATATGTAACAATACATGTATATGTAGCTATATATATTTACATACATGTATATCATACATACCTATGTGTATGTGTGTGTGCAATTACTGACTTTACTATAAACTAGAGGAACAAGGACANGAAGCTCTGCTCTGAATGCTTTAGCCAGAATAAAGAGAAGTGAAAAAGGAACAAAGGAGAGGCTGATGGGATTATGGAAAAAAATGACAGAGTGACAAGAGATGTCATGGGGCTAAGAGGAATTANAGTCCATAGAGAAGAATTTATACTTTATTAATTCACAACAAGGCTGCAATATTACTGTGAAATATTAAGTAGATGANTGAAGTTATTTTGTGTATGCAAAAAGAGTTCTTTGTTTGATTNCTGGAGAAATAAACTGAACACAGCCAAGAATACAAGTGGAATCAATCTGACATCTATAAGAATGATTGTGTCAAGGGCTAGTGCCCTGGGCATAGGAATGTTAGGTACTGATTACAAGAAGATGTAAACTCAGGAGCATCTGAGCTGCTTGGCTCTGGGGTGGGGCTGCTGTGGCTGCTGAAACAGTTAGAAAAGGCCATCCCAGAGTGCTCTGTACACAGTGCTCCCTTCTTCCCATCCTTGAGAGCACTGTTCAGTCTTACATTGTTTGTTCAGACATGCCTCTTCAGAGCCTAGTGCCTAATCTCTCTGGAAGAATCAGCCAGTTCTAATTCCAGCCATGCCTTCCATTTCATTGCCAGTTTAATTTGGTATNTAGTTCTTGCTTTACATGATAATTATTTAAACATACACTTCATCTAAGAGCAAAAATTTTGTTTAAGAAATTAGCTAAAATTTTTATTTCTTCATTTTGGGGTTTTGCTTTTGTTAATATTTGTGTGGTACAGCATTTTGAGCTGTCTTTCAGAATATTAACAATTAAAAATGAAGCTACATTATAATTAAACTTTCAATAATCCTCCTTTAAGTAATTGTCCAAGATATAGTAATTGTGAAAATAACAATGGATAGAACACTGTACCTTACTTATTTTCTGGCAACTGCAATGGAAAGACTACAGAATGGAATCCTAAAGTTTTCTTAATTAACTTCCCTCTATACCCCCTTCACCCTACCATACAACAGCAGAAAATACTGAATAAGTTAATGTTAATATAAGACCTGTTGAATTCTGAAGTTGAATATATCTTGATACTTACAATCACATGCCTAACTGTTCCTGTCTTCCTGTCTCCACTCATCCATCCATGCATTCATTTATCAAATACTCTCAAGTACCTACTACAGACAAAATCTCTATTGAACATTTATGTATGCTCTGATGCTGTCAACATAGCCTTTAAATCTACCCAGTTTCTTTGTACTTATGTCTGTTAACATGAAATGAATATTTATTAACATCTACCTCATTAGATTATTGACAATTAGAATACTTAATAAATAAATATGAAGTANTTTATTCTTAACAGAGATGAACATATACATTGAGGTATACTCACTCAATGAGGTCATATACTCTGAACATAAATATCTTACTTAAAGGACAGAAAAAGCAAGAGTGAGTGAATTTGAGATTCTGTATTATTCTACTTGAAGATATGACACTGAAACATTGGGAAAAGTTCGTTCTGAACTCAATATAATTACAGGAAGGAAAAAATCTAAAACTTTAGGACTTAAACTTTGAAGTTCTTGGCATAGTGGTCTATAATCCCGAGAGTCTAGAGGTGTGTGCAGGAGGATCTCAAGTTTAAGGCCAGCTGGGATTACATAGAGAGACTTTCTATCACAAAAATGAAGATATTCAACCTGCTTTCAAACAAACAAACAAAAGCCCCAAGATTGTTGCTTATAAATTGTATCAGCCTATTTACTTTATGTACTTACCTACATTTAATGTATTTATACATTTTGCTCTATAGAAAATATCTTTCATCTGAGTGAGCTCCTTGTGTGATTAAGACAGCCACCTATTCAAACTATATTGGAATCCCTTACCTTAAGAAATTCAGTTCTGAAAAACTCCCTGCAAACACACAGGTCACTGCAGACAGGGAAACAGGTAGGCTAACTACCAACTATCACTTCTCCATCTGCTCCTCTAAATAAAATCCCCAGTCTCATCCTCAGTTCTGCAACAGAATACCTGCAGCGCCTACCTTATCCCCTGTTCCTATCTCCAATGGGAATCCTTCCTAACCCTCCCCAAAGCATTGCTTTATCCCAGCCCCCAACTCCAGCAGACACTCTCTGGGATCCCACAGGCCATTGCTGCCAGGGAAGCAGGTAAGCTAACTATAGATCCTCACTTCCTTTTCTCTCTTTTCTCCAAGTCCCAACCCCCAGTCTCATCCAAGCTCTGTATTAGACCTTCTGCTGTGCCTTCTCATCACTGTCTGTCCCCATTACAGGAGACTAACTAACCAGATCCTAGTGGAGCACTGGGATTTCCTCTTTTTTGTGAAGTCCTACCACGCCCCCAGCCCATCGCCATTCCTAAGTCTCAGGTCTCAATATCCAGAAACTTATTTTACCTGAAACCCCCAGTGGCTATACCTATCAAGACCCTAGAGGACTTTCCTACAGACAACACACAGCTACCGCAGTTTTCTAAGAACCAGAGGGAAAACAGCAGCTAAGGAACAAAACACCCATCCAACAAAGACAAGACTATAAATGACAATGTTCCCAATCCCAGATGCCTAGACACCAACATAATAACACTATCAATAACAGGCAGGACAATATGTCTCTACTAGGGCCAAGCAACCCTACCACAACAGGCCTGAATATTTCAATATATTTGAATCACTAATAAAAGACCTTGTAACAGGCTTAATGATTATGATAGTGGTCTTTGAAGAGGAAACAAATAAATCTAAAGAAATTTATGAAAATATGAGCAAACAGTGGAAGGAAATGAATAAAACAGTTAAATAACTNAAAGTGGAAATAGAATGATTAAGAAAAACTCAAACTGAGGGAAATCTGGAAATGAAAAATTTAGGAACTTAAAAATATTCCACAGAGGCAAGTTTCATCAACAGAATAGAAGAGATAGAAGGAAGAATATCATGCATTGAAGACATTAGAGAAGAAAAAGATACATCAGTCAAAGAAAATATTAAATCTAAAAACCTCCTGGCACAAAACATCCAGGAAATCTGGGGCACTATGAAAAGACCAAATCTATGAATACTAGGAATAGAAGGAGAAAAACCCAGGCCAATAGCACTGAAAATANTCACAACAAAATCATAGAAGAAAATTTCCCTAACTTAGCAAAGTAGATGCCNATCTATCAAAGTACAAAAATTATACAGAAAACCAAATAGACAGAACAAAAAAGAAAGTGACCCCCACCCCTGCTGCATGTATTAATCAAAACACTAAATGTACAGAACAAAGAAAGAATATTAAAAGNGAAAAGGGAAAAAGACCAAGTAATATATAGGGCATATATATTAGAATCACACTTGACTTCTCAATGGAGACTTTAGAAGCCAGAAGGGTCTGGATAGATGTGCTGCAGATTCTAAGAGACCACGGATGCCAGCCCAGACTACTATATCCAGCAAACTCTCAATCGCCATTGATGGAGAAAATAAGACATTCCATGATAAAAATCAACAAAGCAGAGCAACACTTATTCACAGAGTACAGAAAGACATCCCACAGCACCTCCCCTTTTCTGTCTAATCAAGAAGGAAGGTTTTAAATTTAACATAGTAGAATTACATATAATAGAACAGTTATCAAGCAGGAATTACAGTTATAATATCTATTTCAAATGAGCTGCACAAACATACCTTAAACAAGAGTAGATATATACGTAGTCTAACAAAATTAACTTTAAATTTGTATCAATAAACTAAAATCCATAGCAATGTAAAAATTTTAAACAAGTTGTTGCTTTTTATTCTATCATATCTATAATATCCCCTTTTCTTCTTTAGAAAGAGATTGCATTTATAGTCAATCCCCNCTAAGTAAAAATAAGCATTTATAAACAATATTTTGGGAATTTGGGAGTTCTCATACTACTTCCTGCTGAATGGGGGCACTGGAAATCTTATGGGGAGCCTGAGAAAATTAAGAATTATGGTCAAGTCCTGACTGGAATAGTCTGTGAGGCTTCATGGTCTGAGTCAGTTGCCTTGAATCTGTTCTGGATGTTGGATCATCTGGGCCATAGTGTCATCAGAGACCTTTCAGGGGGTCTTGGCTGATCAAACCATATTATCCTGGAAGCAATCCACAGGTTTTTATCTTCTGTGGAAACAAAAGCAGAACCTCTTTTCCAGAATAAGGTATCCTTAGACACAAATTTTGAAGTCAAGATACCTTTAAAATATATATATTGGCTTAACTCAGCAGCCTTTACAATCAAATATCTTTCTGCAGTTAAAAATCCCAAAGACAATATAATCCAGACTCTGTGTGTGATTTCCATCTTTATGTGGCTTATTTCCTGTATTACTTTTACTGTTTCTTTAAAGATTTTATTTTTTAAAACTATTTCTTTACATAGCTGCATATACTCCTTTTTCTCCCTCTTCCAAGCCTATGTACATTTTTACACACAATGTAAACTGTTTAGAGTTTTATTTCATCTGAATCTGTCTTATTGTGAATCTATTGCTTTAAACTGCAGCATGGCTAGGGCTGCTGACTCCACCCACCTCAGCTTCCCAACATGGTAGAGGTTAATTCATCACCAGCTCTGGGAGCCATGCTCTCTGCTGACTCTGGGAGGCAATGGGTTCATGCCTCCATCCAGCAGGGTGTAGCCCATACATTTCTTCTTCTTTTTTTTTTAGCAAAAGATAAATCCACCACGCGGTGCACTGTGAGGCTTGGAGATGCCACTGTGTATGGTGGCTGGAATCTGCCATTCTGCACTCAAACCCACACACCGTGAACCAGCCATACTATAGTTCAGGTCTACATGCCACAGCTTGCCTGAGAGACAGAACTAGGAAGCTGTTTTAGCTCCATTTTAGAATAATTTCTTAAAGCTTTCTCAGCTTTTGGGTGGATACTCTTGCTTCACATTGGGCAGCCAATTAAAGTCAGAAGTTTTCCTGTGTCTCACCCAGTCCCNCAGCCACTCAGACCCAAATAAACACACAGAGGCTTATATTAATTATAACTCCTTGGCCATTAGCTCAGTCTTATTACTAACTAGTTCTTACACTTAAACTCAGCCCATTTTTATTAATCTATATGTCTCCACGCGTTCTGTGGCTTTATCCATATGCCATTACATGCTGCTCCCAATCTAGGCCGGATGGCATCTCTGCCTCTCTTTTCTCTTCCTGTCTATCTTCTTGGATTTCTTCTGCCTGCCTCTAAGCTTCCCTGTCATAGGCCAATACAGCTTTATTTATCAACAAATCAGAGCAACATATATTCACAGCATAAAGAAAGACATCCTACAACAACACTTCATCAAAGAAAAAATACAACAAGAGGACTTTTCAATTCTTAATAGCTATGCCCTAAACAAAAGTTTGCACTCAAGCTTGTAAAAGAAACACAATTACAGCCCAGCAGCTGTCTCTTATACACATCTAGATGTGTATAAGAGACAGAATCAGAGCAACATATATTCACAGCATAAAGAAGCACATCTCTCAGCACTTGTCCTGCCCTCCCGTCTTCTTGCAAGTACCATGAGCACAAGGCTACACCTGTCTCTTATACACATCTAGATGTGTATAAGAGACAGCAGCCACTCAGACCCAAACTAACTAAAAAGCTGAGAAAGACTATCTAAATTAACAGCATTAGAAATGAAAAGACAGGCATAACAACAAACACTGAGGAAATCCAGTGGCTCACAAGATATACTTTAAAAGCCTGTACTNCACCAAGTTGGAAAATGTGAAAGAAATGGATAATTTTCTTAGTACATACCATTAACAAAGTTAAATCAAGATAAGATAAGCAATTTAAACAGACCTAAATATATGTATATATAAATACATAAATATATATTAAATATAATCCCTAATGAAATAAAAGTAGTCATTAAAGCCCACCTCCCCCCCAAAAAAAGCCTACGGCCAGATGGTTCAAGTGCAGAATTCTACCAGGCTTTCAAAGAAGAATTAATGTTAATACTTCTCAAATTATTCCACAATATAGAAAGAGAAGGAACAATGTCTAGTTCTTCTTATGAGGCCACAGTTACCCTGATACTNAAATCACATAAAGACCCAACAAAGGGAATTACAGACCAATTTCTCTTATCAACATAGTTGTAAAAATAATCAATAAAGTACCTTTACAGACCCTGAAAGGAAAATTCTCAATTTCATGTGGAAAAACAAAAATCCCAGGACAGCTAAACAATCCTGAATAATAAAAGAACTGCTGGATGTCCTGCCATTCCTAATTTCAAATTGTGCTACAGAGCTATAGTAATAAAAACTGCATACTATTGGCATAAAATCAGACATGCTGGTCAATGAAATCAAACAGAAGATCCAGACATATACAACATGAACACCTGATTTTTTTAAAAGGAAACCAGAAATACACACTAGAAAACAGACAGTATCTTTAACAAATGGTGTTGCTCAAACCAGATTTCTGCATATAGAAGAATGCAAATAGATCTGTATTTATCACCTTGCACAAAACTTAATTCCAAGTGGATCAAAAACCTCAACATAAAACCATATACACTGAACCTAATAGAAGAGAAAGTGGGTAATACCCTTGAACAAATTGTCAGAGGAGAGGAGACAACTTCCTGAGCAGAACACCAGTAGCATAGGCACTAAGATCAACAACTAATAAATGGGACCTCAAAAAACTGAAAAGCTTCTGTAAGGCAAAGTACACCATCAATCGAACAAAGTGGCAGCCTACAGCATNGGAAAACATTTTTACCTACTCTACTTTCAGTAGAGGACTAATATACAAATATATAAAAAACTCAAGAAACTAGGTATCAAAAATCCAAATAATCTAATTTAAAAAATAGAAACAGATCTAAACAGAGAATTCTCAATAGAGGAATCTCAAATGGCTGAGAAACACTTAAAGGAATGTCCAACATCCTTATCCAACAGGAAAATGCAAATCAAAACTGCTTTGATATTCCATTGTATACCTGTCAGAATGGCTAAGATCAATAATACAAGTGGCNGTTCATGCTGGCAAGGATGTGGAGGAAGGGGAGGACTCCTCTGTTACTGATGGGAGTACAAACTTGTACTGCCACTATGGAAACCAATATGGTAGTTCCTCAGAAAACTGAGAATCAATTTTCCTTAACACCCAGCTATACTAATCCTGGAATATACCCAAAGGATGCTCCACCTTATCACAAGGTCACTTGCTCAACTACATTCATTGTGACTTCATCATAATAGCCAGAAACTGGAAAGAACCTAGATGTCCTTCAATATACAAATGGATAAAGATAATATGATACATTTACATAATGGAGTATTACTCAGCCTTTAAAAAAATGGCATTCTGAAATTTGCAGGCAAATGGATGAAACTAGGAAAAAAACATGCTGAATGAGGTAACCCAAACCCAGAAAGACAAATATGGAATGTATTCACTTATCGGGGGATATTAGCCATTAAGTAAATGATAACCAAGCTATAATCTGTAGATCCAGATAGGTTATGTAAAGAGGAAGGGTCTAAGAGGGAGGCATGGATCTCCCTAGGAGATGGTAAATAGAGTAGATTTTATGGGCAGACTAGGGGTTGGTGGTGACAGGAGCAGGGATGGGTCAGGTCAGGGGATGTCTTGCAGGAGGAGACTATAGGGAAAGACAGCTGGAACTGGATAGACATTTGGACGGTGTTATGGAAACTTAATGCAGTAGAAACTTCCTGGAATCTATGAAAATGATCCTAGTGAGGACTCCTAGTAATGGGGCATATGGAGTCTCAACCTGCCATCTCTTGTAGCCCGATGAGATTTCTAGTAGTGGAAGTATGGTGCATTCAATTGAGCTGNTGGTCAAAGGGGTCTCATGGAAATCCCCAAGCAACCCAGGCTGTTCCTGAGACAAAAGGCTCATCTCTGTAAACTGATGGTGGGTCTCCATTGCTGAGGACAACACACTGAACATGGTACTGAACTGAACNGAAACAAAGTCCTAAATGGGATGTCTCCATCAAATTCCTCCCCTAAGAGCTCAGGGAACCACACAGAAGAAGAGGAAGAAAGAATGTAAGATTCAGAGGGGATAGTGGACACCAAGAACATAAGGTTCTGTAAATCAACATGAGCAAAGCACATACAAACTCAGAGGCTGAAGAAGCATACACAGGGCCTGCACAGGTCTGCACCACATCCTCTGTGAATATATTATGGCTTCCAGTTTAGTGTTTTTATGGGATTTCTGAACATGCAAACAAGTGGGTCTCTGGTTCTTGTGCCTTGTATTGGATTCATTTCCTTCTGATGATTAGTCTTATGCAAAGTTTGATGTTATACTTTTTGTTTTCACTTATCATATTTTATTTTGTTGTATTTTAAATAAATGAATGAATGTAAACCTAGGCACTAGGTTAAAGGTTAACAGTGAAACTGTTATCTATATCTGCTGGGAGAGGGAAAACCAGTTTTCTCCAATCAAATGACAATGGGTATATCAATCACTCCAGGGCAGATATCATGTTCAGGAGTATTTGTCCNAAAAATATTTGACTCCACAGATTTTGTTTTTGTTTTTCATTTGTTCATTGTGTGTGTGTACACTTTTATTTGTTTACAATTTGGTGTTTTTATTTTCTTTTTGGGTGATGTGTTTGTTTTCTAGATTTGGGGTGTTTTGTTGTTGCCTTGGGTTTTTTGTTGAGAAAGAAAAAGTTGGGTAGGTTGAGAGAAGGAAAGGATCTGTATGAACTTGAGGGAGGGGAAGAATATGATCAAATTTTATTTAAATTTAAAAATTGTTTTAAATAATAAAAGTGCTTAAAAATAAAAGATCAGAAAATAATAAAAATGAAAAAATATCTATACTAGAAAAAAGGAAATATATCGGGAAAGGGATAAGGAAAGGGGGGGGGGGATAAGGAAAAATGAATCAAAGTAATGAGAACCAGTCATGAATGTGGAAAAATTTGTTTTTCTAGTTCTGATCCTTCCTTCTTTTCCTTTTGGTGGTCTGTAAGAAAATAAAAAAATATATTCACTAAGGAAAGTGTGACACACAATTTTAAATTATACCACTTCAGAATGGTTGTTCTNACTGTNTAGAAGTTCATTAAGATATAGATTTCGGGTCTGGTCAGTTTTGGTGACTGGTGTTTTTTTTACTTAAAAGTTCTTTATAATAAATTTTTAATTAAAATGTTAAAAAAGAAATTCACTTCCCAGTTAAGAATTCAAATCATTCTATTTTTGTAGAGCACTCTGTAAGGAGAAATAAATCCTACATGAAAACTTCTGTGCTCACTGAGTTTGATTCACTGGAACATCACATGTGATTAAAAATCCTAAAGTTCTCNTAGAGTGACACTTTCACAGATATCAAGATTTGCTGAATGCATAGAATAACAGCTTATCAAGGAGAAAGTAGATATTAAAACACTGCCATCTCTCACAGGCTGACAAATAATTGCAATGCTTCTCTTGTGCAGATGGGCAATTGACCTCATAAATCTGAGTTTTTAACAGAGAGAAAATTATATTTTCAGGTTCTCTGAAGCAAACTTCTTCAAATGAGNGTGGGCCCTTACTATTTCTTTGTTATTAATCAGTTAGCTTATATCACTGCATAATCTTCTACTCTTGAATGCAAAACTATGAATCTGTTATTTTCATTTAAAAAAGACATGGAAATGGAAATTCTCTGTGGCTTGTTAATTAGAAAGACAGAGAATAAGCACTCTACAACATAAAGGTATCTTTGGAAGAAATATGTTAAAAAAGCATGGCTGTCTTGGCACTACTGATGACCTAGGGCCATGACTCTGTACTCCATCCTGCTAGAGTCNGAGTGAAACTAGTCTGTGGTGAGAGGCATATCATTAGTACACACAGTAAGGAGGGACACAGGTGTTCATGCTGGGCACAGTGGCCAGAAGCATTATGACTCATGAAGTTGGTACTCAGACAGTTCTAGATTACTGGTAGGTTGCACATGCTCTAGTGGATGGCCCCACATCCATGAGCATATAGTCAGAATAAATTGGTTTTAGGGAGCTATTAGTAATCATGGTAACAAAAGGAGTATATGAATCAAAGTAAGACTGATTGATGGGCCCTAGGGGTGAGTTGGAGGGAAGTAGTGGGGATGAATAATATTAGAATATATTCTATATATTTATGGAATTTTCAAAGAATGAATTTAAAAATTCATTCCTCACTCAGTAAGAGGAAAACCATGCCTGGTGATGGAAACCTAGTTAACTTATCAATGCTAGTGAAATCATGGTTATAGGAAGAGCATTTACAACCACTAATTTATTAAACCAGCATAATCCCCTAAAGCAATCTATAAACAACTGTCCTGATGCTCACAGATCAGTATGTTGTGGGGTCCCAGGTTCCGAAACAACCTAAGCAGACACAAGAGTTCATGCAAAGCAAGATTTAGGGCAGCACAGACTGACTGGTCAGGGACAACAGCACAGACTCAGGAGCTAACTGTGTCCTCAATTCAGGGTTTTCGCAAGGTTTCTAAGAGAAGCCATCTGTGTAAGTCACAACTATCTGTGTTCGCTTACATGGGTGTCAGGAAGCAATCAAGGCTTAGGGAAGTTGTGCTGGGTAGTTTGGCGTGTTTCTATTAGCTGCCCCNGTCCCCTACCACCATGTGATATCTAAGGTGCCCCTCTGGTCATGACAGATGGGATGTACTTTATTTGTCCTTGCAAAACAGGATGTCATATATCTGCTCTTGTAGAACAGGATATCATATATCTGTCCTTTGCAGGACAGGATGCCAATGTTGGTTACNCAAGGGGGAGGGTAGTATTGGGAATTTAAACTTTGTTTGACCTTAGTACAAAATGGAGACTTTGACCAGAATGAAAATGGCTTCAGTTAGGTTCCCTTTTGCAAGTATAGCCCTCCCTCTTCATTAAGGAAACATTTCTTTTTAACAGATAGAGACCACTACAGAATACTACAACCAATCAAAATGCAGTTGTGAATCAATTTACAAAACATACCTACACCTAAGGCTCAGGGAACATTGTGGAAGGCAGAACAGAAAGACTATAAGTCCAGAGGGTCAGAGAGCTTGCTGTGAGATTGTGTCTCCTAATNATATCAGAAACTACACCAACACTACTTCCCAAACATGAGCTGAGCAAGGAGAACATCAATGGTCATGCCAAACTGGATGGAGAAAAGACATGAGGACTTCAACCCTACACAAGAAACTACAGGTAACTGAAGAAAGATGGGATCAGGAGAGATGTCTGTCCCCAGAGAAGAGCACATCAATTGATTGCCCAGTGACAAATGGTCAATCCTGAGAACATACATAGAAGTAATGCTATATGATGGAACAGGTTATATTGGATCAAACAGATTAAATAGAGGAATGTGTGTGTGGTGTATGCGCATATACCTATATGCATGCAATAACAATTAGTGAATAAAGAGGCCATGAATTTGAATGAGAATGGACATGATCTGGGAAAGTTTGAGGGAGAAAAGTGAAGGGAGAAATGCAATATATTGTAATCTCAAGAATAAAATTTACAAATGAGAAAAAGTAAAACAATATATGCACTCTAAAATAAAACAACAGCTTTATTCATGATTGTGTTTATACTGTGGTCAAATTCTTTAANCTTATCAATTGTAAAATATAGGGGAATGTCTTATATTTATCATAGAGTGATAAAGGTAAGTAAAGTGTAAGAATCCCTGGCTCAGTTCTAGGTGTGAAGCAATGATGGTGGACCACATTCCCTGCAGTTCATTATATGCAACTGATGCATCAGTCCCTTATACAGTTAAGTAATTTTGCTTCTGAGCATGTGTATAGAGCAAGACTTGTTTCCCATACCAGCATGTACTTATTCCCATTCATTCCTAAACAATCTGACTTTGTTCTAATACTTTGTATGTCTCAGTTAGTGATGACCTCATCCCATGAGAAGGTGTAGACCCTTCACTAAGCCAATTTGTCAATTCTATCATGTTGTTGATGATATATTTAGTAATGAACCAGTGTGAGAAAAAGTTTTTTGTGTCCTACCTGGGCTCCTGTGGCAGCTCAGACCAAGTAAACACACAGAGGCTTATATCATTTATAAACTTATATCATTTATAAACTGAGCCTAATGGCTCAGGCTTCCCATTAGCTAGCTCTTATATCTTAAATTAACCCATTTCTATAAATCTGTACTTTGCCACGTGGCTCGTGGCTTACCGGTACCCTACATCTTGTTTATCCTGGCGGTGGCTAGCAGNGTCTGCTCAGCTCTGCNGTTTTCTTCCTCTTACCTTAGTAAGAATGTCCCGCCTAACCTTATTCTGCCTCACCATTAGCCACACAGCTTTATTTATCAACCAATCAGAACAACACATTTTCACAACATACAGAACATCACCCATCAAACCAGTATCATGTAGTTATTCCTTCCAAAAGAAACATTTTCTCCATAAGGGAGTGTCTTGGGGTTTTATTGCTGTGATGATACGTCATGACCACAGCAACTCTAATGAAAGAAAGCATTTAATTAGGGGTGGTTTACAATTCAGAGGTTTAGTCCATTATCATCATGGCAGGAAGCATGGCAGCATGCAGGCAGACATAGTGCTAGAGAGGTAGCTGAGAGTTCTAAATCTGGATCCACAGGCAGCAGGAGGTGAGAGTGAGCCACTGGGCCTGGCTTGAGCTTCTGAAACCTCAAAGCCCACTCCCAGAGAAACACTTCCTCCAATTACTTCAATTCATCCAAACCTACTCCAAACAAGGCCACACCTTCTAATAGTTCCATTCCCTGTAATCCTATGGGGGCCATTTTCATTCAAACTATGACAGGGAAAAAGAGATTCTCTAGACTCAGAAATTAATGAAACATACAAATCTCAAAAAGCTTGGAAAGGTACAAATTTTACACAGTCCTACTCCATGGTTGTAACAGCAAACACTAGANCTTCAGCAAGTTGTACAAGAGGCATCACCTATACTGGGGTGGACTTTCTAGTAGTGAAACTCCCTTTTAGTCACCCATGCTCCTGTAATTAAACTCAATAAATGCATTGTTTTACCTAGCTGGACTTGGGGTCGGATCATTTCTGTGGTTTGTCGCAGGTATCTTTTCTTTGGTGAATAGACATTTGTTGATGTTTCCCAAGGGAAAGTCTTAACACCAGCTGTGATCCTACTCTGAGAATCAAAAGTCAAGGTTTTTCAGTAAANATGCATCTTCTAAGAATTTCTTGCTGTTGGTGACATGTAGCATATTATGATATGCTGTCTTCCTTGGGAGCCTAACAAGTCTAGGTGTGGTGCTAAGGAAGCTATCAATGTAGGTCTGAGGATGAAGGTAGAAAAGAGGGCAATACCAAGAGAATAAGAGATAAATGGACCCACATCCATGATTATTGTGACAGGGTCCTGATTATCTAAGGCTTTTGTATTATGAAAAATATCACAATGCGAATCATAAGAGTCACAATTGTCCTACTGAAAAATCCATTATTTTATGTAATGATTGTAGTTTCCTTAAGTTCAGTCAGCATAGATATTTTTAANCATTTTTAACTACACCAATATATCTTGGCCATTATGNTCTATTGCTATTCAGAGACTGAGTTTAGTTAATGTTAAGGGTAACCTTATCTTCTATATCCATTAACATCTTCACAGCAAATGTTTTCTATATTTCCTTTCCCCAGGCTNTCCTCATTTCCTATTCATGGCAGGCCTCACTGACTTACTCTCATGAATTAGAAAGTGTTGAGGAATATTATTTTAAGGTGTGTTACTTTTGTTTAAGTTGNATTTGTTTAACTATATGAAGCTGTGTTACTGTGCCTGTCTAAAACACCCGATGGTCTAATAAAGAACTGAATGGCCAATAGCAAGGCAGGAGAAAGGATAGGCAGGGCTGACAGTCAGGGAGAATATATAGAAGGAGAAATCTGGGAGGAAAGAGGAAGAAGTAGCCAAAGAAGGAAGAGGACATCAGGGGTGAGCCACCCAGCTACACAGCAAGCCATGGAGTAAGAGTAAGAGAACAGGAAAAGCCCAGAGGCAAAAGATAGATGAGATATATATGTGTGTGTATGTATATATTGTATATATATAAAATTANTGAGGCTGGCCAATTCCAGTGCTAACATTTACATTTCAGGCAAGTTNTGTACCAATNAGATTGTACATTTACACCTACAATTACTCATCACAGCTTTTACTGTTTTGTTGTTAGTTTAAACATCCAGAATTATACTCTGCATATTCAAAGATTTTCACAAAGTCACAAATGACCAAGGGAAAATAGGTGCCTGGGTGTGGGATGACTTATCCCTAACAGGCTTGAGGGCCAGCTGGCCCAAATCAGTAAAAAAGATACATTCTGAGAGCCAACCTGTGTCTGCCTAAGGGCCTTAGCAACAGCAGCTGAAACATGATCTGGAGATGACCTGGACCAATGAGAGGCAGCCATGTCACATCAGCAGATGCATATTCATCAGACCTTCCCTCAGGGTGGGGTGAAAGGTATATA
>LZPO01008430.1:3955-17758 GCA_001675575.1 Neotoma lepida | reverse complement strand
CTAAACAGAAATGGAGGCGTGGATTGGGGGGTAGGAATGGGGTAGGGGCGAGGGGGGTACTAGGAGGGGAGGAGGGAGGGGCAACTGCTGTTGGGATGTAAAATAAATAAATGAATAAATTTATATAAAAAATACTCTCCCCCCTAATCCTTTCTTTCTAATTCTCTCCCCACATCCTTCCTCATTTCTTCTTCCCTGAACCTTAATCAGAATGGATGGATGAAAACAAAACCAGTTATTTTAAGTGCCCATTTGTTATCTCAATGGAGAATCTAGCCTAGGCAGCATTCTTGTCTTTTTAATCTCAACCCCTGTCTCTCCCCAGTCCTTCATATATCAAATAGCCACACACTGCCCCATCCCACTACTTCCTGCTGTAATCATCATTCATTCATGATGATGTCTCACTTGAATACAAACATCTGAGGACAAGAATCTGCCTTCTGGCCACCTGTCCTCTTCCCACACAGAGAAACATGCTGTGTCTAGTGAACAATCAATGTAGCCTTATTAATTCAGCCCTTCACTCTGATTCCAACAGCATGGAAATAATGTTCCTGGGGCCATGTGACAGAANCAAAGTCATATTTGGCATATACGTTCATAATAAAAGAACCATAGTTGTTTTAAGGGGCACAATAACTTTAAAAGAGTTACTCTATTTGGGAGGGGTGTGTGTGTGTGTGTGTGTGTGTGTGTGTCTGTATGTATGTGCATATAAAGACTGCCAAAGTAATACTCTGATTTAAATTGTTGCATGTCTTTTGATGTGATCCATTAATACAATTTAAGATATTACTGCTGCAAACAATATTTAATATGTATGCATTTCCTACATAATGAAGTAGCAAATACAGTCCAGATAATTACATCTCACGTCCATCCTCTTTCCTGTCCTTGGGTGGTCCGTCCTAAGGATTGGACCCAGATTCTCGCCTGTGCTATGCAAGTGCNTTCCAGCTGAGTCACATTCCCTACTCTATAGATTATCTGCATTCTACACAACTTGCATTAAGTATGCATTAACATTTAAAAAAGAGAGAATAGGGCAAACAAAGGAATTAAGTAGTTCTAAACAAATGAAAAAGAAGTCATTTTTGTGGCAGGGTCTNCCATCGCTCAGACAGGCCTCCAGCTTGCTATGTAGCCTAGATGACCTTGAAATCCTTACCCCCAGCTTCTGCCTTCCAAGTACCGGGGATGCAGGCGTGCCCCTCTACACCTAGCTATCATTCCTTAAGATTAAGTGAACATGGTCAATATGGAAACTGAGAAANGCAGTTACCTAGACATCTAATAGAATTGAAAAGGCTTACACTAATATCATTCGAAGATCAATACCGATAAGGAGAGGGTTAGAAATCCTTTTCCAGTCCCCGAGGTATAATCTAAGATAATAGAGATCTCATCTCAAGGTCAAAAGAACATCATTCCTATAACTTGTTATGCATATGTTCATCAATTTTATCTTGGAATGTGCTAAAGCCTATTCGTTACTTTTGTATCTAGGACTTAGTGATTTCATGTTTAATTTTTAGAATGTCTCTAAATTCTAGACAAGCCATAATTCACTAAGCAGAAATTATTTCATGTGGAAATTGCACATGTTTTTTTTGTCTGAAGTAATTGACAATAATATATGAATAAGTATAGCATGGTCTTTCACACACATAGTAAACGTCAATGGTAAGGTTGGGGGGGCTAGAGTGTGGCTTCTGAAAAATATACAGCTACCATGAGTGAGAACTGGGGGGAAATCTCCAGGACCGAAAGAAAAACTGAAAGCAAAATGTGAGACTGAATTAGAGCAATTGATGATATGAAAGTGCTTTGTTCACAGAAAACAATGGAACNTAGACTCACATCACATTTACTACACACATTCTGCANTGGGAAGGCAAACCTGTGGTCACAATGGCCCCTGAAATAATACCCTCCACTCTACACTGCTGTCCCTGCTCTATCGACCTGCAGGATCAAACTCAAAATTCATCTTCTCTGAGATGCTCCACATATCACCCTTGTCCTGGTGATGGAAACTGGGGCAGTGCAAAAATTGAATAATGTCACATCCTTGTCCTTACGAAGAAATCAAGGCCAGATGTATCTGTTCCCACTTGACAGGGACCGCTTATCATTAGAAGTTTCAAAACTGGGACACTTTGAAACTAAGGCTGGAAGAGTAATCAGGGGTTGATGCGGATCAAAGAAAAGAAAGGTCATTTTAAAAGGAGAGGAGTGTCAGCAAAGAAATTAAGATGCTGTTATTCTTTGAAGTTGTTTTTTATCTGTTTTTGCCTTTGGTTGTCTGTGAGACAAGCTCATGTCCAGGCTAGAATTGGTTTACTCTGCAGCTGAAGATGGCATTGAACTCCTGATGTTCCTGCCTCTATATCCCCACCAGATAGGATTACAGGTGTGTAGCACCACTTTCAGCTATATTTATTCCTCAAGAGTAAACAGATATAATGAATATAGAATGGAGAAAAGCAGCCACCCAGCCATTGGGCAGGATGGGGAGTCACACCAGTTGAGACAAAGATTCACCTGAAGGGTCATTCCTATTCACACTTCTTGCACATGGCATTTCTATGGTACTTNTTTTCTCTATGCAACCATAATGAGTGGGGAGTATGTGAAGCCTTGAGCATATATATTTATTAACATAAACACAGCCAGGCTAAGGGTTCCAGTGCTTCAGAACCATGGCAAGGCCTTTCTCAGGTCAGGCTCAAAGGAATGGCAAAGCCCTTCTCCTTGTCTAACNATCGATATTGACAGTGTACAGAAAACAATCAACTGCAGCTCCCTCCTCCGGGATGACTGCAGCCTGAGACTGCTCACTACAGAGAGCTCCTACTGAGATCAGCCACCTGCCTCTTCCTCCTTCCTGCTGTACATAATGAACACGCTCAGTTTCTGAGCTGTGCATCTGTGCATCTCCATCAGAGTGCGTGGGTCACCCAACCCCAGCTTTTCTGTATGTGTGCTTGCCAGGTCTTTATTCCTTGTCACCCGCTCAGGTCAATCCTTAACTTATGCAGCTCAGAGCAATAACGAGTAAATAGAGACAACTTCCAAAAGTAAGATTTATTTTTATTATTTGAAATTGTGTGTAGGTTTGTGAGGCCTGTGTGTTTTTGTGTGTGTGTGTGTGTGTGTGTACAGAGTGCAGGTACCTTTGGAGGTCAGAAATATCGAGTCTCTTGGAGCTGAGGTTACAGACAGTTGTGAGTCACTTGAAGCAGGTTCTGGGAACTGAGCTTGGGTCCTCAGAAAGAGCAGTGAGAGCTCATAACGACTGAGCCATCTCTTCAGCTCTAAAAACCACTATTGTAATTAGGGAATAAAGCTGTGTACACGGCCCTGGGTTCTATCTCAAGTCTTAAAAAGTTTTTTTTTTTCTATAAAGCATTGACTCCTCATTTGCTCTATAAGGTGACTGATGCCAGTTTGATGTCGAGCGTCTCTCCCTTCATTTATGTCTGTACATTGGGTCAGATCCCTCTTGATGCTGCAGAGACATGTTAAAGACTCAAATATGTCTGACCTATCNCACAGTCTCCAAGGCCAAAGGCACAAAGACAGGTATCACTGTCCTTGGCTGCAGGAATCCTGACTTTCAGGAACAGATGAGCCTCTCTGGGCAGATCACCTCCACAGTGAAGGCAATCATCTCTGTTGGTGAGGCTGAGCTGTGGAGCAGGTGAAGTCATCTTACAGGAACCAGATTCCTCCTCTCAAACAACTGAGAGGATGACTGAGGAGAGGCACCTTGACGGCACTGATGACGTAGTCACGTTGAAGAAATGCCTCTCTGCTTTTCACAATTGCTCACCTCAATTTGCCATTGAGCCTAGCCCATTAGGTCTGCCGGGCCCAGGGTTACTGTTCTAAAACTCAGGCAACAATAATGTTGAAATTTATCTTTGTCTAGTTAATGGGATTTTTTTTCCCCTAACAAATAAGACCCAGTAGGTTCAGTTGCTTTTAAAATCTGATCAAAATAAAGTATTTCACTAAGTAGAAAAAAGGCCACTACTCACCTGCTATAAGGAGTAAAATAAATGCAAATCAATCTAACAGGTATACTAAATCTTTAGGAAAGTATAAAATGTCAGCTATGCTATTGGAGCCTTGAGGTCTTTTGTCACTGAAACAATAAAAATAAGACCGAGTCACACGCTTGGAAAACACAGGCCTGGCTGTGTTGGGGCTTCTACTCAGAGTGTAGTAGAGCCTGACAAAGAGGCCAGGCTGCTCTCTGGGTAAAGAAGAGGCAGCTTTTATTGATTTGCTGGCATAGGCTAACGGGCAAGTATCATCATGTCTGAATGACTTCAGATGCTTAAGTTGTTATAGCTGCTGAGAGAGTAAGAGGGCACTAGTTTTGCCCCAAGGGACAGTCAGCACATCTGCACACAGGGCTGGAAGGAACTGACCCAGAGATTCAGGCAACAAAGAAAAGACAGGCATGTCAAGGGTTTCCATTCAGTTCCAGGCACTATTGAGCATCCAAAAGCCCGTGGAGCCAAAAGGCTTATTTAGCTTTTCTCTCGCTGACCCTGGTTTTATAGTTCAGACCCTAGTTTTCTTTCTCTGATAGTAGGGACTGTAGATGGTCCTTGTGTATGCTAGGCAAGCACTCTACCACTGAGCTACATCCAAACCTCTATCATAATTAAATATCTGTAGACTAATGACAGCTGACTCCTACTCATAAATAGTAAGGACTTCATGNCATTTAGAAGAAAATAATGATGATTTATCCTGTATTTTATATTACCTAGACAGTTGTTTCAATTTTCCATTTTCAGAAATGATATTTTAGTTCTATGCATTATTTAATCGGTTTCAGTTCCATGCATAGTTTTGTGTGCATTAAATTGGGTTACTTGCCCTCCATGGAGCAAGTGTCTTTCTGATTGCAGAGGCATAGGGACCCATTGTATCNTTTAGGACTCCTCTTATTAATAGAGCATTTGTGCTTTCTATTTTCTGAAATTGGATATCAGTTTGAAAAACATTTTAATTCAGTAAATGATCTTGACTTGATTCTCAATTTAGTCTTGGACTAAAATAGCTTAGAAAAAGCTCAGATGATAGGGCAGGTAATGTAGTTCAGGGGAGGGATACATCAATGTATGAACAAGAATCAGAGTGACAACAGACACAATTGTTAACTACAATAATTATAGAAAATTTAAGAAGGAAGGAAAGTACATCTTTTGTCTTTACACTTGGGCTCAGTTCTCAAAGATAAGCAAGGAGACCATTTTATGTATTCCTAATCTCTTAGATACTTCATATTATTTATTCATTGGTGCCAGGAATCAGACCCATGGACATTGTGAATGCTGGGCAAACATCTGCCATTGAGCAAAATTATCATTAAGGTTTTGAAACACGATCTTTCCAAGCACTTTGGGCTGTCCTTCAATACCCTATGTAGCCCAGGTTAGCTTATTATCCTTAAGCTTCTTATCCTCCCGTTTCTGCTTGCTGAATGATGGAGCTTAGGTTTTTAACCACCACTCCTGGTTAAGAAGATGTCTAAAATGTTTGAGATAAAAATGCTACACACGACAGACATGGCATTATTTTAAACTGGTCTCCATATTTGACATTAATGAATTATTCATAGGATTTCTAGAACGGCACCATATGAGCATAGACATTGATCATACCTAGTATTTNTATGGTGAAGACTAAACTATGTGACATGCTTCAGTTTTATTACTTGACTATGTGAAGAATGTTTTTGTAAGTCAGTCAATAACAAATAGTCATTAGCATTATCTGTCACAGACCTTCTGTCTGAAACTGGAAAAAGCCAAGAAAATGAAATGTATTACAAGCTTGTACCCTAAAGCAAAACCGTAAAATGAAATCAATAGCATTCGAGTCATTTTATCACCAGTTTAAGCTTATCTTAATTGCTCCGTCATTTATTCCTGATTGAAGGCCTAGTTAACAGAATCAAAATACGATGACATGTTTGCAAAAAGATTGGGTTTTCTCTTCGACATTTAAAGACAATTATAATTTTACGATAAAACAAAAATTGCCACTTTAGTTATGGAATTACATAAATCCACCTCAGCTATAAAGTTTCATGTTACTGCTTTTACACTACATAAAAATGAAGCATGTGGATATCATTGTGGTAGAAATACTATTATACTTTTCTGCACAAGGTCTTGCTTGTGGTTACCAACTCTGTAGAGCTGCTTTGAGACACATAATATTTTACTTTGTGAACTCAGGAGCAGTTGAGCTGGTATGGGGGTATACAGCATATGTACAGAAACTAAAGAGGTGTCAGTGTTCAAGAGACAGCCTATTAGAAATACCAAGCTCTCATGTTCAAAATTATTTGATCAAAAATAATGTTGAACGTGGGGGCTGAGCAAGGAAGTGTGGATACTGTGAGGAAAAGAGTGAAGGTGAAGGGGACATCTAGAGAATAGACAGGAAGACACCACAGGAGCCAAGGACTTNACTCCAAGGAAGGAAATCCTTCAAATGGGTTGTCCCCATAGTAAGNGCTAAGTGACACAAAAATCTGGTACATTCCCCCGATGACAGCACTGGTGTGGCTCCATCTGCAGTGTAGCCAGGGCTACAGAGCCAGTGTGGGGAGGGCACAGAGGGAAACTGGTGCTGAAGCATCTGGTCCTGGGGTGGATGAGCACTATGGTATATATTTGATGCTGTTAGCCTGATACCCAAGCCTTTCAGAATTTGGTCTTAACTTCCCAGATTCACTCATGCATTGAACAAATACCTGGTGGACCTATTTATACACTCCATTTTTAAGGCTATTGTTGTATATCAATTTTGTTTTATATTGGGGTAAAAACCAACACTAGGTAGGGCCTTATGCTTGCTAGAGATACCCTAACACTATTCTATACCCCACTAAATATTAGTAATTCTAACAAAAACTTGTACATGAATGGGGCNCAGGTCATTTTAACTATTCTCACTATATTTACAGTCATACTAAAGATGGACTCAGAACAGAGACACATGTCATAGTTTTTAAGGAGCATNCTTTCCTTTACATTTNATTATCAATTAAATATGTCCTTGAACAATTTCATACATGTATAGAGTGTATCCTAATCACCCCATCTCATAACTCTCTACACAAAGCATGTGTATAGTCTCACTATTCTTTCTAATTTTTGATTTCAAATATTTTTTTGGGGTTGATAAAAGCTTAAAAATACCACAGTGAAAAGACCTGAAATTATAAAACAGTTAGAAGAAAATTATGGGGAAATGCTTTGCATTGGTCAAAACATGATTCTCAATGCACAAGAAACAAGGAAAACCTCAGAGGNAGTTCCTTCAAGCTAGAGACCCTGCAGAGCACAGGAAACAATAATGGGGTGACAAGTGTACTACAGATTAGAAGTATGTATTTTCCAACTTGTCTGACAATATATCATCTGAAATAGTATATTAAAAAGTTAAAAAAATCTTAACAATGAGAACAATCCAAAAAATGATCAAATGACATAAATAGATATTTCTCAAAGGAAAAATTGTAAATAGCCAGTAAAATAATATATGGCTAATTACTAATATTTCAGCTATCAGGGAAATGAAATCAAAACAACAGATGCCACCTGAGACTAGATAAGCATCATAATTATCAAAAGGCCAAACATAATAAATGCCCGCATTGAGATGGGAAACAGTCTCATTGCAAAACACGTTTTAAAAAGAAAACAAATTCTCCTACACTGATAGTAGTGTAAAGTTGCACAATCATTTTGAAGAACAGTATGGAATTTCCTTGTCAAATTAAAATTAGATAAATCGTAAAACCCAGTCCTTCATTCTACTTCTCGGTACCNGTCCCTGGCCCCTAGCTGGCTTTTGGGAACCTGTTCCTCATGCTGGATTACCTCACCCAGCCTTGATACAGGGGGAGGTGCTAGGTCCTACCTCAACTTGATGTACCATGCTTTGTTCAAGCCCATGGCAGGCCTGCCTCCTTCTGAATGGAGACGGAGGAGAAGTGGATGAGGAGGGGTAGATGGGAGTTGGGGGAGGGAACAGGAGGAGAGGAGGGAGGGGAAACTGTGGTCAGTGTGTAAAATAAATGAAAAAAATGTTAAAATAAAATAAAGAGCTAATAGGGAGATACTTAAAGATGGGTTGGTATGTTTCTGATGAGTTTTAAAGGGACATCATAGGAGGTAGCTAGAATTGTAGCAGAGAGTGTTACACATGTTAATATTTCACTGTGATGGTNTAATAAGAGTTAGATCTTGAAATATGCCCAACCTTAGCCCTAGCACTGAAAAACACTAGCCCATACTGTCTTAGACTCTAATGTTGAATCTATGAAATGAACTCTGTAATTGCCTATTTTAATTTTCATTCACATGTTAAATTTATTTACAGAACAGTTGTAAAATTCACTTTGAAAATTATCTTATGAACAATCACTTGATAAAGGAGTCACAATAAAGCACAACTTCAGTGAATTAGATGCTTACTTTTATTAATATGATGTGCAATAGAGTTAAAATCCATAGGGTAGCTAATTTTGTAGCAAAGTAAAACCTTTAGACAATTAATTAATTAACCTCGATTTACATAATGGTCTACTTATTTGCATAGCTAATGGACTCCGGATTGATTACAGGCCATTAACAGTTATTAATAAATGGAACGATGAATGATGTTGGAAATGCATGTGTCTTCATTTTGAACAGAAGGCAAAGGTTAGTTATGAAATGTTAATAGCAATATTCAAATAATCAGGCAGTGAGCAAATGAACATGTGCCTTTTAGACTTCATGCATTTCTGAGAGGTATTTCATGAGTTTGTTAGCTGGTCTTATCATTGCATATCCACCAGGGCACATTCAAACATTTACATGGGCATTGGGTAAACTTCTATTGCCTTCCATTTACTTGAACACTATAGTGAAGGGAAGTGCTTGCATTGTGTTTATATAGAGAACTTACCATCTTTCTATTCTAAAAATCATAGATAGTCCTTTGGAAATACAAGGTCCTATACCATGAGCATGCAGTAAAATTTTCCTTTTAAAGCTATTTGTTTCAATGAAAATGATAGTTACAATTTTCAATTAACTTTTCCCACTTGCTGTGTTTACAAGTTACATAATATCTTTCTTTCAGAAACATTGTATCTGTTTGTTTCAGTCAACAAGTTACATAATACTGTTCTTTTATACAATTTTATCTATTTGTTTAGCCAGATAGGTTTACAGTCTATGGAATCTTCTACCTTTCTCTAGAAGTGTAAACGCTTGCAATTTACAAGGTATTTTTTTTATTACATTCATTTAATTCATTGTGTGTGTATGTGTATGTATGCATGTGTACATGTGTGTGTATGTGTGTGTGTGTGTGTGTGTATGCGTGTGTGTATATGTGTGTGTGTGCAAGCGCGCGTGTGTGTGCATGTGCATGCATGTGCCTATCTGTCACGGGTAAGGAGGAGTCAGAGGACAGCTTGCAGGTATCTTTTCCTCATCCTGGGGACCTGGGGATTGACAGCAATTGCTTTTTCCTGCTAAGCCATCTGGCCCCAGCTTTAAGGTCTTCAAACCCTGAATGCAGGGGCTGGAGAGAGGGCTCAGTGGTTAAGACACTTGCTGCTCTTGTAGAGAATCTAGTTCCAGTGTCCAGCTCCCACACCATGCATGGCTCACAACCACCCATAGCTCCAGTTCCAGAGGATTTGGCACCTTCTTGGGCCTCCATGTACATGTTGCCATATGTATACATGCAAATGGCATGTATAATTAAATATGTAAATTACATATGTAATTAAAAAATTAAAAAAATTACATATGTTTAAAACCTGGGGAAAGTGGTCTGCTCTTTTGAAACAGTTGAACTATGCCAGTGAAGTATTATCTCTGAGGACAGTACTATCATCTGAATGACTTTGATGTATCTTTACAAACAACTGTACAGCCACCCACACCAATTTGTTCAGTAAAGTTTCTGGTAACAGTCTCCTCTAGTGACAGTCAGTTGCTGAGCCTATGTGCTTGTGTATCATGTCTCCCACTTTTTTTCCCCACCCTGGGCCCTTCTTTGGCACCTGGCTCTCTCTCTGAGGTTTGCATTCCCTCCATCTCTTTTCCTCTTCCCCTTCTAGAGAAGTCGATGAATGTCATGCTGTAACATGCTGTTGAAAGATGATCTCAAAGGAAAAGGTGAATGTTTTAGGGCAGTGGTTCTCAACCTTCCTAACGCTGAGACCCTTTAATACAGTTTCTCATGTTGTGGTGACCGCAACCATAAAATTATTTTCGTTGCAACTTTATAACTGTAATTTTGCTACTGTTATGAATCATAATATAAATATCTGATATGCAGGATATACAATATACCACCCCTCTGAAAAGGTCTTTCCACCCTCCAAGGGGTCATGATCCACAGGTTGAGAAACACTATTTTAGATGCTTTATTGCACTTTTCTTTCTGCAGGTGCCTCTATTGTATGAAGTTAGGTGAAAAGTGTTTTAACTGTAACCATATGGATCTTTTTTTTTTTTTGGTTTTTTCGAGACAGGGCTTCTCTGTGTAGCTTTGCGCCTTTCCTGGAACTCACTTGGTAGCCCAGGCTGGCCTCGAACTCACAGAGATCCACCTGCCTCTGCCTCCCGAGGGCTGGGATTAAAGGCGTGCGCCACCACCGCCCGGCTTACCATATGGATCTTAAACAGGACACACCGACTATAAAAGGCTCAATTGCCTAGGTGTGAAAAAAGTGTTACATGCATGGATTTATTGTAATAATGGTAACATGTCCTAGCATCAGTGCCAGTCCTTTCTACAAACTGACGTCTGCTTGCTTTCCTATGGGAGTGAAGTTGCTCTGACAGGTCAAAGAAATAGTTTAGCATCACTATTCCAGCTACATCATGTTTTTATGTACTGACTGTCACTTCATAACATTACTGAACCTAATTTTACAAAGTGGGATAGTCATTTTATCATCACATAGAAATGCATGGAAATTAAATGGGATGCTACATGAAAATCATAATTATTGTTAATCACTACCTTAAAATGTTAAAATATTCTTTTATTTAGTTTAATTTTTCATTAGTTTTATTTAGCGCTCTCTCTCTCTCTCTCTCTCTCTCTCTCTCTCTGTGTACCTTGGGCATGTGCATGTCTCCATATGTATGTGGCAGTCAGAGGACAACATTCGGGAGCTATTCTTTTCTTCTGCCATGAGGATTCTGGGATCAAACTCATGTCTAGGCTTGGTGGCAAGCACCTTCACTCACTGAGTCATCTTGCCAGCCCACTAGTCACTATTTTTGAGGTGTGTTCCCTCTGTTCTCATGTAGGCAGTGTCTGGTGGTCATGCATTCATTGCAGTATTATTACCCATGCACCCAGCCTTTCAAAGGGGGATGAAAAAGTTTACTGATGAACTTACGCAAGTGAAGTTATCATAACAGTATTTTATACATCATCTGTAAATAGTATGTTATTGCCTCATCCCTAAAGTTGCCATGCCATCTGCTAAGATGAATGGCTATTCCTCTCCAGCAACTAAAGAGGTCCTTAAAGCCTTAAGGGACAGCTTTTTTTCACATATATGTAACTCATTATTTAACCAGCAACAATACCACAAAATATTGTCATTCTCTTAAGCAATGTAACTTACTTTTTGAAGGAACTCGGAGATTGGCGAGGACCACTTCCAGAGAATCTGCTTGCACCCGAAGCACATAGCTGGTCCTTGTCTCGTAATCCAATGGTGAGTTCACATAGATAACACCTGTGACATTGTTGATTCCAAACTTATCTGGAATTTAAGATACAGCTCATTAGCTTCTTCACATGGTAAGGAAAAATTCTCTTTAAAAGGCATTATGGCTTCAACAGNACTAGAAACATCTTAAAGAATTGCTAAGCTTAACAGTGATAGGGTTCCAGTGTTTAGAAACACATTCCTGCTGTTGGGATTATCAGTGTGTGTTCCCTGAATGGTGCATTAAGATTGTAGCTTTGGTTGCGTGTTATTTTGAGAGTCAGCTGGGTGCAGGTGCTCAGTTGGCAATCTTCCTTTCACCGTGATGTTAGATGGCCCTGCCTTAGCAGGGCCTTTCTTTTATAGAAGCCCATTGCACTTTGCTTAACTGGGTATTTTCTGTTTTTACTCCTGCAGATTTGGTGCTTGGCTGTGAACACTGAAGATCATGTTTGTAATTTAGCTCGTAGGTTACTTTTACACAATGCTTTCTTATTATGAGCATTTTAAAATACTTTGCCTTGGTCTCTCTTTTTTTTTAAAGTTAGTATGTAAGTACTTTNAGTGGAAAGAAGGGAGCACTGTCTATCTGTATAGTATCCCACTGCTTCCTTCCTCACACCTTCCCTCACTCTTCTCTNTAGTAATNANCATCTTTTGAAATACTATACATGCATGCTTAACAGTTGCTGGACTGTTTAATTCTGAGATCATGAGAAACATGCTTGCTTGCTTTTCTCCACACTCCGAATAGCTGGAAGAGCTGTCATCACACCCCTGACATTCAGTATTTGCTGAATGAGTAAATGGATAAAGTGCAGGGAACAGTCACTGTGGTGGAAGCTGTAGACAAATAGAGCTTGTTGCTATCTTGAAGGACAAGGACAGGGTGAACATCAGAACAGGTTGAGAAGTTCCAGCCTTTTTGGATTTGGAAGCAGTGGGGAAAGGAGGTTCCATTGCCCTCAGGGAGGAGGTGCAGTGCTGGAGATATAACAGAGGATCAATAAACAGTGAATCAGTGAGTGCTTCCTACAGGGGCAGCCCCCTCTAGTGACCGGTGGTCAGCTAAACACTCCAGACAGTCTCAGGACTGTCCTTCCAGATGCCAAGGAATANCNATGTTCACTCTTAATTAAACCCTCAAAATAAACTCATGGATTAAACATGGATTAAACATTCTCATAATATCCCATAATATCCCATAATATCCCAGTGTGCTCAGGTCTCAGAAGAGGAAACAGCAGACAACATTTGAAATGAAGAAGCATTTCAGTGGGCGATGATATTGTTCCCAGTGGGAACATGGTGGGAACATGAGTGGGAGACGGTTATGTTCCTAGAATCCAGCAAATGACTACCATTCTGAAAGTGGCGGAAAGACAAAACTCTAAATTCCTGTTAACTGATTTGTCTGTTTGGAGCATTGTGCTATACAACACACCTGTCTGCTGGCACTGATATGGCTCTTATGGTATTTATATTTATATGAGATTCTAAAGCTTCCTCAGGATTAGTATGACATGAGATNAGGCTTGTGGTGCACACAGAGGGGAGAGATGAGTCTAGAAAATAATTATCTCTTGTAGTTGAAAGAACAATTCACTCATTTTGAAGAAATGTCACAAAAATATCATCAAGAAAGGGAGGGTAAAAGCTTCTATAATTGAGTGTTAAACATTAATCAGGGCACATAATGACTTTAGCTAACATACCCAGACTGCTAATCAAGTTGTCAATTACATTGAAGATGGACACAATTACATTAGGATAGAGAAAATAAGAGTTCAACCAAAAGTTCTCCTGATTCTATGTTTATTGGTTTTTGGAGAAAACATAGGCAAAATTCTCTACTTACCTTCCTCATTTCCTNCCACAATGGAGTACACGATGCTCTGATTGATAGCNGCAGCAGAAATGACACCAACTACAGTCCCTCTGGTGGCGAGCTCACTTACAGGAGGAGGTCTGCAGGGTTAAAAAAAGGGATGTTCATTTCCTTCCTTTCTTCCTTTCTATCTATTTCAGTA
>LZPO01008429.1:56722-71822 GCA_001675575.1 Neotoma lepida | reverse complement strand
GGCCAAAGGACTAAGTAGAGAAATGGGGTCTGCAGAGGCTGTAATTTAGGATAATTGTATCTTTGCCTCTGTTTTCTCCCACTGCCTTCCAAGAAGAACACATGTTGTGACTAAATGCTATTTCAAGTGAGAATATGACTGAGTCCCTCCCCCTGACATGACACAGTAGTTGAGAGACTTCTCAGAGGTAAAGAGGTAAAAGGGGTGGACAGGAACGAGCAGTGGCCACTTGCTTCTGCCCATCTACCCTCTGCCCTCCACTACCCTTGTGCTCCAGGAGACTGATATATTTACAGGTCCCATGAAATGGGGTTCTGAGAAGAATGGTCAAGACTCCGGAAGGTGGAAATAGAGTGGTTTATTCTCTCTGCTCCTTCATGTCAGTGGATATTCGAAGTTACTGTTTTTCTGTCAAAGGTTGGCATCTGTGACTAACTGTGGGTCCTCCCAAAGACAGTTTCTACGAAAAGAATTTGAGTCCCGGTATCTAATTTGGAAACTGACTCCAGGAAGCAGAGGGAAGGAGAAAACCCCGTAGAAGGCTTATTAACAATCTGGTTGTTGTCATGGGCACCCGGGATGTAATCACCTTGGGGACCCTCTGAGGAAAGTTTAGTTGTACCTCAGAACAGTTTCCCAGAGCCTAAGAAATTTGAGGCAGTTCTCCATGGACTTCTCATCCCCAATCTCCTGAATCTATTTCTGGGGACAACAACTCAATTCTTTTTTCTGCTATACTTCTTAAATGTCTTTCCACAACTTTAGAGAAATCCTGAAGCAACAAGGTTGAGAGACATCTTGAACAGTCTCCTCTTGTCCTTGATGTAAGACATGGGAAAAGTGCAAGGAACAGTCCATCACATTATCTTAAGGTCAGGTGGACTGTGGGTCCACAAGGATGTATCAGGATAACCAAGAAGATGCCTCAGCAGCATCTTGTCACTCTTGCAGACACAGGAGTCCCAGGTCTGCTTCTTCCATTTGACCCCTAAGGGATGGAGGCTTCCTGTTCTTACTAGCTACATAGTACCTTGTTATTCCTTGTTTGTTTCCACTGAGGAGATGGAATGGACACCTTTATCAACAGCTTCTCCCTCAACTCTCCCATCCTTCTAATCATTTCTGTGCTGAAACACTGACAGATAATGAGCACGTCTGTAGAAGGAAACACACAATGAGCTCAGATCTAGTTTACGGTTACAATGAATGGAATAGGCAGCTTCCATGATAATTGACTCCTTTGAATCAAGGCTTCTTTTTTCTNCACTTCTCACCTGATAACATTTATTTTTGAGGTTCTAAGGAGTGAACAAAGCCTTGCTAGGCAAGTGATTTACCACTGACCCGCATCCCCAGCTCCTACCCATGACTCTAAATGGGAGGGAGGAAGCACTTCATAGGCTCCCTTACAGCAAGGTCATGCACATGTGATCTGGGCTCCACCAATCAGATATTGTATTCCAGAGACTGACCAAGAGAGGCCTAGGGAGACAAACTCAGGAATCCTGGTAGCAAACCCGTGGCATCTGGGACAGCTTCATTTAATCCCTTAAAGCCACAGTATCACAATTACAGCAATAATATCCCATGCCCAGCAAAATGCTTATAGCGAGTGGCATTGGAGAAATCAAGGTATGATTTTGGGTGTCATCCTTGGCTGTGTAGATTCTAATCTGAGGTCAGCTGCCCATGCAGTTTTGTAAGGGAATCAATGTTTCTCAAGAGAATCCCCTTTCTGTGGTTTCTGCTATAATGCCCAGACTCTGTCTCTGTATTTTACAAAGTATCTAATAAATAGGATACAGTGCTTTCTGGGTATGTAGTATCAAATTAATCAACAGATTTAGAAAGTGGAATCAATGACTGAAATAAAGTCACATAAACAATGTGAAGTGCAAAGTACTAAATTTGAACAGATTTATTGCCAAGTGAATCATTTATAATGTCTGTTTATCTATGTCTGTCTGTCTGTCTGTCTCTCTCGCCCCACATATATGGGGGAAGCTATATGGTATGGAAAGTGAAGCTTACATGCCAAGTTTTATTCAGGCTCTGACTGGAGCTGTGTTCTGCTTAGGAGCTGGAGGAGGTCCAGTTGATCAGTGGCTGCAAAAGTGTTCATGGCTGCATCATAAGGTGCCCTGACCCTCCATCCACCATGATTCTGTGTCTGCTTGAGGTATCAAATCCACCTCTGGTTTCTTTATGAACATGTGCATGTATGAGTGGTGTGTGCGTGTGCACATGTTCTAGCTCATTACTCTTTCTAAAACTTTCCATTTGCCTCTATTTCACTGCTCAGAGTATCGGGTATCTGCAATTCTGGAAGTTCTTCTGGAACTTTCCCTGAGCTGGAAGTGAAAACAGAGACTGACTTTGTGGTGTTATGCCTATACAAAGTGCTCAGTAAATATTTACTTCCACGTGTCAGCTCAAAGCATTACATTTTTTTCTTGCCTATTGTCCCTTCTTCCTGTTCTTCTAGAATGTCTTGGCTAGACAGACCAGCTAAGTAAACTCAGACTGACTCTGTGCCTTATTAAGTATATGTCCCTGAATGCCTTTATTCTTAACTCAACTGTCTGCTGAATTATTAAGTGACTAACACTATTTTTGTCATTATAAAGGATACAAAGATCTAGAATCTGTTTTCAAATTTTGGCTACAGAACCAACGGCATAGGCCTCACATAGGAATGAAGAAATTCTCAAGCTGTGCAATAGCTATACAGAGCGTGTAGGGACAAGACCAAAAGGTTGTCACAAGACCCTCAAGTGCTCTAATGTACACTCAGTTTGATGATCCCTGCTTCAGACAAATGGCCCTAAATCATGATGNCCTGTAAAAAAATCAGCTGTGGAGTCTATTTTTTTAAAAAAAACTTTTATTTTGGCCGAGAATGGTAGCACACACCTTTAATCCTAGCGTTCTGGAGGCAGAGGCAGGCAGATCTCTGTGAGTTCAAGACCAGCCTGGCCTACAAAGCAAGTTTCAGGATAGCCAGAGCTACACAGAGAAACCCTGTTTTGAAAAACCCCAGTTATTTTATTTTATGTATATGGGAGTTTTGCCTGCACGTACGTCTTTGTATCGTGTGTATGCCTTGTGCCCACAGAGGCCTGAAGAAGGTGTCAGATCCCATGGGGCTGGAGTTACAGACAACTGTGTGCTGCCACATGGGTGCTGGGAATTGAAACCAAGACCTCTCAAAGAGCATCTGATGCTCTTAAGTTTTGACCCATCTCTTCAGCTACTAGAGTTCCTTTTAATTAGCAAAGATGTGGTTTCATCATCAACCAATTGAATCAGATGCTCTGGGAACAAAGTCCAAGGATTTTGAGTTTCTCANAGCTCCCAGTTGCTTCCCATCATGTAGCTGGGGTTGACACTAACCAAAGTAAACACACTCGATAGTCATGAATTTAAGTAGCTGCAATGAAAATCAAATTGTTGCGGCATTTTAGAATAGAAACACCACAACACTAGAGTGGATAAATAAAGAGTGATTTGTCAATAATGCTAAGTACTGTCACAAACTTCCAAAACACTGGGAAATTAGAACTTTTCAGTTGATTCTGGCTTCTGTAACAGCTCAATACCTCTACTTTATGTAGCTCAAGAGCCCCGAATTCCTGCCATCTGGTGGATCCATCTTCCTCTATATACTTGGCATCTCCCTTGTGCATGTAGTAAATGAAAAGACAGTAAGGATCTCAGCCCACATGGTTTCACCTAACTCTGGGAAGGGGGGGCACTAAGAATGTAGTCCTGACATGAACCCTGAAAAAAGAGACTGTGAGAGGTTATCATGCAGCCCTAACATACCATCTATGATTTTCTCCAAACGACTGCCAACAGACACCTTGACAGAGGAACTCTGTGTTCTCATTAGTAATGTGTGGAGTTCCTATGATTTTCAAAATGGAGGTAAATGAAGTCACACCTTACACCTAACTGTCTNCAAGAGTGGGGATAACTTCGGGATATGCTAAAAACTACCAGTACTGGGGAGAAAGTCCTGAAAAACAGCAAGGAAGAAGAGGAGGTTGTTAGCACCATCCTGAAGCCATGGAACAAGTAACTTAAAAGTCTGACAAAGATAGGAAAATGACCTGACAAATATGTACATGAATGTTACATTTATGNACTTATGCATGATCAGCTGAACTCTCCCTGTGTGGGATGTGCCATACCTCAGTGCACCTGGCATCAGAATCTGCCAAGTGTTTGCCTGTGTCTTGCCCGTAGCAAGTTGGAGGGAGCACTGATGGGCCCTGTATCATTCTGTGGGAAGTCAGCAGAATTATTCACAAAGCTCGTGCACCCTGAGTGTCATGTACTTTCGGTAAATTTNGTTAGATGTTGATCTTTTCATGTACTAANAGTGATTTCAAAAATGGCTAAGTGATGGTTGTTAAAATCCGAGCTCAGAGTCTTTTATTCATGGTTTCAAGAAAAGCAGTGAGGGCAGCCAGTGTTTAACAAAAAGAGTGGTGCCTTTGAGGGTGCAACAGAAATCACACAGGATGGGTATAGTTGCTGTAGACTGAGCTTGTAGCTGGCTGGGAATATGTACCAGTGATTGGCTTTCACAGTGTAGAGTGGCAAGCTCTTTGGNGAGCATAGAGCCCATGATGATGAGGATGTATCCTTGGGAGGAAAGGTGCTTTTGTTTATAGTTGTGCTCATCTACATAAAGCAGATTCTACTGTAATCTTTACCTCCTTCAACATAATAACTACAACAAGTAGGAATTTTAACTTTCAGAAAAAGGTAGTCAATGGCTGTACAACACAGCTCAAACATGCCTCTAAGGGCCTTTGCACACTCACAGCAGTGATCATCCTCGTGGTCAGGAAATGGCTCTTAAATTTCCATCAGTCAATTCTTCATTCCAGTCAGGAACAAAGGGAAGACCAAATGACAAAATTATAGCTGAACCTGTCAAGTTTCTCAGAATCTCAAAGTTATCTTATTTTTTTGAGCCACAACTGTGTCCTAGTTGGCTCCTCTGGATGTTGGGACAGTGAGAAAGGTAGTGTTGAGTGTTAAAATTTGCCATATCAGACTAAACTGGATTTTTGCTCATCAGGAAGAAGGGAATATGGCTCAGGCTCCTCTGCACAATGATGTTGCCAAGAGGGTTCCTTTTCTAGCTATTGACTAAACCTTTGTCATTGTAGGTGACCATAAGGCTGGGGCAGAACATGGACCCACGGAAGCCGGGAAATCGTGTGCTTTTGTCAGTAGCTCCATGCTGTCTCTAGTGGCAACACGAGATCTTCCCTCAATCTTTTAGGAACTTCAACTCAGGTGAAGCCAGATTCTTGGCTCTGTAAAGAAATGAATTTCAGGACAAGCCAGTATGAAGCAGAGCTGGAGTTTCCTGAAAATAAAGATGATGGTTAGGGAGACTAATCACACCTGAGAGCATGGGTGTGAGCTTCTCAAGGAAGAGTCACACTAGTGTCTCAGCAATAGACTGCGTCATTTTGGTTGCTTTTGACTTACATCTCAAAAGCCCCGCCCCCCATTATTTTTCTAGGAATGAGATGATAGGGTGCATCTGGAAGTGACTTATTGGATGATATTCTGATTAAATAAGACCATGGAGTCACGAGGGATGCACAGGGCTTAGGACATATCTTTCACTGCAAATGTGGTGTCTGGTGAGGTTCCTAGAAAATTGCAGGCTTGCAGCTAGGAAGAGAAGGGAGAAAAACCATATGTACTTAGGCCTTAAGCAGACCTCAAGTTTCTGTTCATTTTTATTTAAAATATCTTTCTACAAAAAAATAGTCTCCCGTGTTGTTGCCTTTATAGTAGATGTTGTTCACTGTGTTAGAATTATTTTTTTTTAATTTTATTCTTTTTTTATGTGTGAGGGTGGTTTGCCTGAATGTGTGTCTGTGGTCCACGTGCACGCCTGGTGCCAGCAGAGAGCAGAAGACATCAGATCTCCTGGAAGTGGAGCTGTAGTGAGGTGCCATGTAGGCGATGGAAATCTAATTCAGGTCCTCTGGAAGAGCAGCCAGTGTTCTTACCCGCTGAGCTGTCTTTCCAGCCCTGTGTTAGAATTCTTGACTTTCACCTGCTGGCCTCAAGCAAACTCTGGGTTGTGAGGTCCTCTTCTCCTTCCTGTGTCTTGTGACTTTCTCTTTCTGTCTACTTCACTCTCACTACCACAATTTTAGGCAAACCACCTGCAGACTTGCTTGGGATGTATGCCAGATGCTGACATGCAACAGTGAACTACACCAGGGAGTTCTCACCCTGGCTAACTCTTATTTAGTGAGGGAGCCATGAGCACTACCCTATCCACATCATAATATTCTCTCTAAGGCAAGTGTTAGGGAGAGCAAGTGTGTGCTACCATTGCATAGACAGGGCTATGGAGACCTAAAGAGAGTGAAATGTGTCTAATTCACATTACCAGTCATTCAGAAAGATTCAGTTAGGACCCCAGCTCCTGAGGCTCANCCTTCTTTGTTTCCAGCTCCTGGTGCTCCCCAAAGAGGAAACAGAGCTGTGGCATTGGGCAGAACTGAGCTGGAAGCCTGGGCTCCAAGAAAAGGAAGCCCAGGGACGGGGAGGATGTGTTGTAATCTCCACCAGAACAGCCATTGCTGGCTTTGCCTTGGAGGTCTGCCAGAGCGCAGGTGGTCCTGAGCATTTCCTGAAAGGGGAAATCGTGGTTCTTTCTTACCATCAGGGACTAAGGGAAAGGCATTTACCCTACAGCACTCCCTTGAAATGTTTCTCAATCTTCTCCAGGCCAATCTTGGCCACTGCCCTTCCTCCACACAGGAACTGGGAAGGTTGGTCATCTACCAGACCTTTCTTGCTCTTCATTCCCACAGGGCTTTGTGCACACCTGGGGGTGGCGGGAGGGGGAGGCATTTTCAGGCAGACTCCGGTCTGTCTTGTGTCAGATAGGCTTATCTAGTCCTCTAGTTCTTTCCCTTCCCATGCATTCCTTCCTAGCTCTGATATTTATCCAGCTTTCCTTCTTCCCTGTCCTAGGCAGCCATTGTACTTAATGTTCAATGCTAAAAGCAATTTGCCTGCTTCCCGCTATGGACAGCACCAGGGCATGGGCTCAGGTACGAAGCTGGGATTTTACACTGAAGGATGACTATCCACAGATACTCTGCTCTGTGGTCTACTGTGCCCTTTATGTTGTACCCTGTCCAAGGAGGCCTGAAGAGGATTGGAAGCTCTGTGCAAGCTTATCCCTGCTCCCTGTCCCCTCAGCCACCACAGCCTCCCAGGGATAGAGGATCCCTCCTGTGATGCACACGTTCCTAAGCTCTCAACCCCTGGCTCTGGGGCTCACATCTTCTGGTATGCTTTCACCTCCCTCCTGTCTTCAAGGTCCTTGCATACTCACAGTGCCTGAACTTAAGGCCCTTGGTTCCTATTGGGCAGACCGAGCTATTTTTTCTTCCATATTAGTTACTTTCTTCATTGTTGCCACAAAATGCCTGCTGAAAGCAACTTAGGGAAGGATGGGTTTATTTGGTCACAGTTCCAGGGTGAGGGGATAATGATAAATAAGGCATGGCACCAGCACACCACACATTCTGATGGAGGACATTACACTAAGCTGTGGAGAAAGCTTCTGTCACATTCTTGAAACCCCCTAAGCTGAGGTACTTGTTGAAAGGGAGAGAAGGAATAATAGCTTGTATGTATTGAACATTCGTTATGTTTAAATATGTGCCAGGCACTGTTACAGGTCCTTTGTGTCGTATCTCTCTGAATTCTCCCAACAGCATAGGGAAAATGCTCTCTCCAGAGGCCCAGAGAGAATAACTAATTTTCTCAAGGTCCCAAAGGAATTTCACAACACAAGCTATTAATCAAATGCCACACATCTTGTGTCTTCAGAGTCATCCCTCCACCCTCCCATCCACATGGGAGCTCACAGCATAGACAAGACACCACTGTCCTGCCGATCAATTAGACAAAAGGGCAAGACAGCACCTGCCAGAACCTTTAACACTCAATTATCATCCAAATGTGAGCATGGGAATCCGGAGCTGGGAAGAAGAGGCAGATACAGACAAGGCTTACCAGAGACACGGGTCATGTCCAGCCTGAGGGGGGACACAGAATCAGGACCTGCAAGTGGTAGGAAAATAGGACAGTGGAAAAGGAGATGGAGTGAATAATAACCTTTGTCAGCTGTCTTCCAGGATGTCTAGAGTAGCCTGGTTGGATTTAGCCATCATTTCAGGACTGCTCAGAAAAGAAACGACCAGAAGAATTGGTCCTAATTAAGGTAGAAGGCACATAGAGCTGATATCAGAGAGTGGAAGAGCATGAGCTATTCCTTAGTCATCTCACTAGGAGAGCGTAGGAAGCAGTGGCTGAAAGGAGAGTCTACTCCTAGAGGGAAGGCAGTCACTAGCTTCTGATTGGTGGGGGATGTAAGGTGATCAGGAAGCCATTGAGAATAGGCTATAAGAGGATACTGCATGGCTTTAAAAATGGACAGGGATTTCTTCCTTATGAAAAGAAAACAAGGAAGTAAAAATGATCCAGGCAGGACTGGATGTCAACCTACAAGTGTCCCCTCCCCATTCAGGTACTGCTACACTGTGAGGCCATTATTTCAAGAGATTCAGATTCGTTATGCCATCCTCTTCCTTCACAATAAACCTGCATGACTATACAGTTGAATAGGTGTCTTAAAAAGTGTTCAGATTTCTAAAACATGGAATAGAGGTTTCCCTTCAAATCAAATAGCAAGACTATCATATGATTGAGCAACCTTACTGTTGGGTGTATACCTAAAACACACAAAATGCATGTCTTGAAAGAGACATCTACAGTTTTTGGTCACTGTAGCATTAATCACAATCACAATAGCCAAGATCTAGAAACAAGCTNTGTCTGTCAGTGGATAAATGGATAGAGAAAACAAGAGAGGGGGGGGAGAGATTACTTTGCCTTGAAAAGGACAAGTACTTGGTGACATAAAAAATGTGTTACGATGAGCAAAGTAAACCAATAAACTAGGCCCCAGAAGGATAAATACTTTCGATCTTACTTATCTTAAATAGCCAAATCCACCTGGTGGAGAGAAGAAACCACATGTTCTCCTGCCTCCTGGTTACGATTCTTCAGAAAATTTTGGTAAACTGGGATTACACAAACTGAGTCTACCTGACTAATTCTTGATGGATGAGCTTTCCTCCACAACAACCATAGAAAGCTGAACTCACAGAAACAGAAACTAAATGGTCATTACCAGAGAGGAGTTAAAAGCCTTGGACCGACACTGGTCAAAAGGCACAAATTTCAGTCAAGAAGAGCAAGGTCCAGAGAGCCATTTACGATATTATGGCTGTCAGTAATAACAATATCGTGTACTTGAAAATTGCTGCTGAAGAGGTTTTAAATGCTCTCACCTCAAAAACCATGCATTAACACATATGGTAAGTAGCTTAATTTGGCCACCCTACAAAGTATGTGTATAACAACACATCAGATGAAGCTGGGTATGATGGTGCACACCTGTAATCCCAGCACTGGGGTGGTTAATGTGGGAGGATCTTGAGTCTGAGTCGAGCCTGGGCCTTGGCTTCTGTTTTAGTTTTGTTTTGTTTTTTTGTCTTAAAGTAGGATGATGGCATAGTTTTCTCACAGAACTGCAGGGATTAAATAAGTTACAGGTGTGACTGGAATAATGTCTAGCCTTCAATATGTGGTACACAAACATTGGCCATGACCAAAATCCCATCTTGTAGATGAGGGACACTGAGACTTAGTGAGGCAAAACAATTTTCTCCAGGTCACATGACCAGTTGGCAGCAGAATGATTTCCTCTCTACAGCTTGATCCTACGTCAAACCTAATGATGACGGTTGCTCCTGGGCACATAACCCTCCCTCTTCTCCACAGCAGTGATAATCTTAGTTGCTGCCCTGTCTTTTAGATGAGATAAAAAAGTATCCAGTGAGCAGGAACTGAGAAAAGATGATTAGAGNCATAGGAGAAGGGGATGAAATGTTTGCTAACACTTGGGATCCAGAATAGGTCAGGACTCGGCGAATCTTTTCTGTAAAGGGCCACACAGTAAATAGTTTGTACTTTGCAGGTCATGGCAACCATTCATCTTAGCTGTGCTAGTACCAAAGCAGCCATAGATAATAAGCAAACAAATGGTCACTGGTGCATTTCAATAAAACTTTATTGGGGACAGTAAAATTTGAATTACACAAGATTATAATTCCTTTATTATAAACTATTGCTCTTGTCCTGATTTTTCTAGCCATTTAAAAATGTAAAATTGAAGTATGAGGATGTGGCATAGTGCCCAAACACTTATTTAACATGCATGAGACCCTGGGATTGATCCCTAGAACACACACACACACACACACACACACACACACAGCACATACATACACACATGCACACACCATAGCTTGAGGATTCTACAAAACCAAGCAGCAAGCTAGATTCTTGAGGGCTCCAGGTCACTGATCCTATTATAGAGATTTAGATGCATTGACTTCCTGACAGAACTGCTGAGATTAGATTCGTTTCACACACAAGGATATGGAGGCTCAAGGATTCTCACTGGTCTGAGAACACAGCACACTGGGAAGCAGAACTATGATTCAGGTCCTCTGCCCACCTGCCCCACGATGCCCTTGGATCTAGCTTCTCTGTTTCCTCTGCAGCTGTCCTCCCATGAGAAAACGCTATAGATGGGATGAGGGAAGCTGCTCTAATGGCCATGCCCCTTCTATTGTGGTCATGGTATTTTCTGTATGCAGCTCTATGGGGAGGCAGCATCAATTGATCAGGACATGTAGCTGTGGTAAACAACAGATAGCTGGAGGATGAGGCAGGCATCACCATAGAAAAATAGGCTTGTGGCTTGGGTAGATAGTCCCATCTAAACAAATTTCTGATCTCCACAGCAATCCTGGCAAAATCCACCCTTTCCCAGTATGGCTATCAGCTTTCCATTACAATCACACAAACTGGGGGCAATCAACTTATAAAGAGGGAAGGTTTATTTCAGCTTATGGTTTTGAAGATTCTAGTTGGTGAATGTGGGTTTATTTTTGCTTTTAGGCTTTGGTGTGTTGGTGGTACAATACATCAAAAGAGTGTGGTGTGAAGCAAAACTAGTCAGTTCATGGCCAGGACATGCATAGAGAGACACGAAAGAAAACAAGCCATGGTCCCATTACCCCATCAAGGACATGCCCTCAACAGTTAAAGAACTCCTACTGGAGCCTACCTCTTAAGGTTCTCACCACATCCCCATACAGCCAAGCTGAGGACTGGACCTTTAACACATGGAACTTTGAGGAACATTTAAGACCCAAACCTCACCTCATCTCTGGTCAGCAAAAAGTGTTGGCAGGCTCCCATTCAAAAGTAACCTCCATGGGATAGGCAGAAACGTGGGCCTGCCTTGAGGGTCTTGGCATTGTATTAGGCAAGTGGCAAGGAAATACGAATAAGCTGTGTGTGTCTGAATGGTGACATTTGGCCAAAAAGTTTCCTAGATGGGACAGGTGGGAACTCGGAGAGGCTTCTCTCCCTCTCCCCACATCCTGCACCTCAGACCTCAGCCTTGGCTTCTGCCTCCAACTACCACACACTCCGCTGAGGAGAAGTTTATACTGTGGCCTGGGATACAGTCCTTTCCTGCCCCAGAGGACACTGCAGACCCAGCAGTGCCCAGAGCTGGAGCCACCACTACCAGGCTTTGGCAGAATCGATGTGGTTTCCTGCCTTCAGGTCTGAGCTTGTTCACTCTTCACTGGAAAGGAAAACACCCCCATCTCATGCAATGGGCACAGTCTGTCCTGCAAGCTGCAGCAAGCCAGCCCATCTTTGTGGCTGACAATGGACCCAAGCACTTGCCTACTTATTTTGTCTTCTTTTAAAATTGTTTCCAATCAAGCAGTCTCAAAGTAGAAAATACATGTAAGAGAGAACAAAAAAAAAGGGGGGGGGGCGAGGACTTTCCTTAATCCTGCCTTCTAGTAGCAACTGCTTTTTCTTTCCTTCCATCTGTTTTCTATGCATAGGCATATTCCTTATCCAAATGAAGCCACGGGATGACTCCTGCCTTGTGCTTTTCCTTCTTTTTCACAGTTGAGCATGTATCTCTCCACATCAACATGCATTTTTCTTCTCCATCCTTTTGTCCACCTGTTTTCTGGTAGGTTCTCTGTCAAGGGTGTGCAGCCTTGCACACAGAAGAGCTCTGCTGTGTCCTGGGCTCTCAGGCCTCAAGTGGGTCACAGGCTAGTTCCTTACTGCTAAGACTTTTGGGGTGGCCTCTGGTTTTGCGAAATGAAACAGCCCCAGGCTCACTGTCTGCAGTAAGCTGTTCCTGCACAGCCCTTCCTGACTCATGGACCATCCTAGACTAGTCACCTCATCCCTCCAGGCCTCAGTTTCTTTAGCTGTAAAACGGAATGTTTCGTTGGAAGGCTTTGCCAGCTACTTGTTCCATGACTAAGCACCCACAGACTCACACGCAGATTCCAGGAGCAGCTAAGAGCCCAGACTGCTGAGGGGACTTTGCTTCTCCTGGGGAGTCTCTGATTCCAGCTGGAGTCAGGCAGACGATGGCATGTCTTGATGTAGAAATCTGAACACCATTTTGGCAGGCAGCACCCTGTGCTGGCTGTGGTTCCCAGGGCTCTGCAGGTGGCTAAGCTGGCTCCAGCTTCCTGCCCTTCCCCCAACCCACACACACTGGGAAAGGGAGGTGGCTGCTCCAATACCAGCCCTGAGCTCAGTGCTGCTCTGCTTCTCAGTCATAGTATTAACAGGCAGAACCAGCGGCCAACAGCTGGCGTTTACAGTCTTAGATGCAGAGCACGTGACTGGCTGGTGCCTGGGAAACCCGGACCTGGGGTTGGGGTGGGGTTCAGGCTCTGGGAAGGGTCTAGAGGAAGCTTCCTTCCCTGTCTCCCTTTTCCCTTTCCTCCTTTGCTTCAGGGACAGCACCAGGCTTTGGGTCAACGTGCTTCGAACAGCCCATTGTGAAACTCGGGAGGCTAAGGCAGCTGCTGCCAGAGGCTTCAAGGAAAGAGGAAATGCCTAGGGCACAAGCAGCAGATGTCCTTCCCGGAGCTGGCCTGCTAGCCTGTTCTCCTGTGGGGGCAGCGATGATAATAACAGCAGCAGCAAGAGCAATAAAGGCACCAGGCCACCAGCATTCCCTCCATACTGGACAGTTGAGCGGGATCCTCTATTTAGATTTACTTGCTCTACTGGAAAGAGCTCAGAAAGGGTGAGCCGGCTGGCATCCGCCTCATTTCACAGATAAGGGAACTGAAGCTCAAGTAGGTGAACCTGTTTGCTCAGAATTCTCCATCCAGCGAGCTGCAGGGCTACAGAAAGGACCCAGGCCTATTCACACCCCCTCTCCGCCCCCCAGCTTCCTCTTTTGAGGACACCTCCCTTCCACCTCCCTGAATCTCCACTCTTCAGTTACTCAGAAATGGAAAGTCTCCCACTGCAGCTCTATCCCATCACACACAGGCAATCCCAGAAGCTTTACCACTCTGTCAGTGCCTAGACATCTATGTGCTAAGGACCATTCTCACCAACAACACATGCAAAATGTTGACTTGGTCCCCCAAACAGAAGCTTAATATTTCATGGATGAGACAAATGACAGCTCCTGTGGGTTTGGCATACATTTATCACTGCTTTCAGGAAAGAATGAGTTGTTTTGGACCATGCCCACTGCAGTGTGAACTTCCCCTCTGCCATTTACCAGCTGTATGACTCCGGGTAAGTGTCTTATCATGCCTGTGTCTCTTCCCCTCATCTTTAACAAAATAATGCTATCTCCTTCAAAGAGTAACTTTTAAAGGCGGAAGAGCTGGTCCATAAAATACTATTGTGTAGTGTGCTTATTCGTGTTGGCAATTATTTTGCAATCTGATCGATGAGGCATTGGTCAAATGGCTTGAATTTTGACTTTCTCTGCCAACCAGTATATGACCATAAATGGCTTCCTTTTCTGACTCTATTCCCAAATTGAGAACAGTGCTATTGTAAGGAGTTAATAAATTTGTATACTAAGATCCTACTGTGTTCCTGATCTGTATTACCACGTTAACTGTTCCGTATAAGCTAATGGTGCTATCTCACTGTGATTTTGGTTTGCACTTCCCCAATGTGGACTGTCTTTACACGTTTGCCGGTCTAATGTGTTTCACTTAAATCTCTCTCTCTCTTTTTCTCTCTCTCTCTCTTTCTCGTGTGTGTGTGTGTGTGTGTGTGTGTGTGTGTGTGTATGTGTGTGTTTGCATAAGAAGGGCAACCCAATGTCGAACATTCTTCACCTTACTTTTTTTGGAGATGAGGTCTCTCAGGGAACCTGGAGCTTACCCTTTAGACTAGGCTGGTTGGTCACTGAACCTCTGGAATCTATCTGTCCCCAATTCCCCAGTTCTTGGATTACAGATACATACCACCAGNACCTAACTTTTATGTGAGTGTTGGGAATCCAAACTCAGGTCCTCATATTTGTGCAGCAAGCACTTTAGTAACTGAGATGTCTCCCCAGGGCCCTGCTTTACTTCTTATCTGCCATTTTTGTTGTATCTAGAGGTCAAAAAGTAACTCCTCCAGCAAGCAGAGGCTTCCAATTTCCATGCAGGAATTTCTGATCTCAAGTCTGAAATGCACTTCCTCTTTGAACATGATGGGAAAAGCTCACATGCTAGGCATCATATCCATCAGGTGNGTGGTCGACACCACACTTCCAGTTTACACTCATTATCCTACTTGGTCGTCGGAGCATCCTCACAGGGTGGAGAAGGCAGGTGAGGAAATTGACGTTCAGAGATGAGAAAACAGAGACAGAAGGACATCTTCAGATCACGAGCCCTGAAATCTGTGCTTTGTGATGCTCAGCTGAAGTGAGTGCTGCCCACTCAGCTTCAACTTCCCTTTTCTCTTCTTCAGAGTCTTGGTTTGTTAGAATGTCTGTCCTGTCCATCCTAGCTTCATGAATGTGTCAGAGACAGCAATGGTGGTACTGTCCCCCTGCTGAGACATTAGGGTGGCAGTCATTTGTGCAAAATGAAAGGAGTCTTAG
>LZPO01008429.1:20653-39941 GCA_001675575.1 Neotoma lepida | reverse complement strand
TGTGTATTGTGTATGTGATGCATAGATGTTCAGCCATGTTGTTCACAAAATAATGAAAAGCAAAAGCTTGTAGATACTTAGAACAAAATGCAATTCTTATGAATATTTTAATCTATAGATTCAAAAGGCTGGCTGAATTATTTTTAAGCATTGTAACAGTTATTGATTTTGTGTGTGTGTGTGTGTGTATTTATGCCATGGCATACATGTGAAGGGTAGATGACTACTTGCATGAATCACCATGCGAGTTCTAAGGATGGAACTTGGGTCACATGCTTGGTATTAAGCACATTACCACTGAGCCCTCTTTCCAGTTCTGGCTGTATTTTACAGTACATTTCTTCTTGTAGGAAGCAGCTGGCTTGTGACTGTAACCTAGTGCCTGGGGACAAACCAGATTTGGCTTATCTTGATCCCCTTGGGCACTCATTACATGTTTGATGAATAAGTGAATGGACAGTGGTTGGGTGTATTTCTCTCACTTTTTCACTTTCCTTCAATAAATCCCAAAATACTACTTTCCCTCAGAAATTCTGGCATGATTCCTTCAGGGTCCTGCCACAGGCATGTTTTCCATGTATCTCATTCAGCAAGAAGTCCACTCAGCTTTACTTACAGCAGTTTACATTAAAAATAAGCACTGCTTTTGATGTCCAAATTGTAACTCACAGCATATTAGAGAAGATAGGGAATTGATTTAAAATACGATTTCCCCCGTTTTCAGCCTTGAAATGTCTCCCTTGAAGAATATGGCAATCACACTCTTCTTTGAGATTTATCAGGTAAGACATAAAGGGAAGTGTATTGAAGTTTGCAGCAAAAGGAGCATAGATGCAAATGAGAAAGAAATGATAAATGTGTGAGAAGACACGAGGGCAGATAAAATTATGGAAGGGGAATGTGGGCATGCATCAGCATGTTGGAGGGTGGATGGGGAATATGATGGAGGGATGTGAGCTTAGGAGAGCTGTGAAAAGGATTTACAGAATGGTGGGTGAAAAGTTGTACAGATGGATGAATGTAAGAATTGGTGGTGCATGGAGTACAGCTAGGTTAGTGCATATATGGGAAGATGGGCAGACAGGGGAATGGATGGATGGATGGATGAGTCCTAGAAGGATTTAAGGAATTGGTAGATTAGTAGTTATTTGATAGTGTGAATGAAGTGTGTTGGTGGGTACCACCTCTATCCACCAAGGATAGAGGTACCATCCTGCGATAGAAGGCTGACAGCATGGACAAGGAGAGTCAGATGTGATCGCCAGAGCTGGGTCTCCCTGACCAGAGATCCACTGAGCATTTTAAACTTCTCTCAGAGGGGAAAGAGGAATGGGCACTCCCACAAATTCCCCTCTTTTCAATCCCCACCCTGGCCTGGAAGGCCCCATCCTCCCGGCAGGATCTTCCTCCTCTCAGCCTCTCCCTAGGATATATCCAGCATCCTGGGAAACCCAGACAGTCATTCCCAAGTCAGGTTCCCAGAAGTTTAGCGGCAAAGGAGAGGCCTGAGGCTGAACTCACAGGGGCGAGGTCACAGGACTCAGTCATTCTCCTTATCGCAGGCAGTGCTCCCAAAAGGCAGAAGGGCTAGCCAGAGAAGGAAACCTGTGGAGTGGCCTGGGGGATGAGACGTGGGCAGACGGAGGCGGCAGTAATTCTCAGCTGCCAGGGAGAGCAGGGCTTAGGAGCAGCAGCGAAATCAGGCTGGTGTGTCTTTAAACCTCCGTTGACTGCTTAGTCACAGCCCCCCTCGCTTTGGGTGTGTCCTTCGCGCGCTCCCTCCCTCTTAGGTCACTCTTTCAAAGCCTGGAATAAAAACCACAGCCAACTTCCGAGGCGGTCTCATTGCCCAGCGGCCCCTAGCCTGTGACAGGTTCCATTCATCCTCCTTGCCCCGCTCCCCGAGACCCTCTTTAAGAGGCGACTAGATCCCTTGGTTCCATCCCACACACCATGGACAAGTTTTGGTGGCACGCAGCTTGGGGATTCTGCCTCTTGCAGCTGAGCCTGGCGCAGCAGAAGATCGGTGAGTGGCCCCTAGCCTGGGCAGCAGGATGCGAACATCGAGTGTCGGAGGACTCCCCCAGGATGCCCCTGGGTTGAATCGTCCGGGGAGGGAACGCAGTGAAGTGGGCTCAGCAAAGCAAAGCTGGATTTTGGGGCTAAGCTCTTGGAGAGAGTTTGTTCTTGGGAAGCGTAGCTTTGGTGAAAGAAAAAGAGAAAGGGAGAAGAAAGTTGGCTGGGCAGGTTGCCCGCCGCAGATTTTGGGCGAGGTCGCTGGCGCTTGCCGGAGCACATGGCGCAAAAGTAACTGTACTCTTGGATGTACGCAGCCAGTGTCCGGACTAACAGGCTCTGGTGCCCAAGGGCTCCCCAAGCACCGCTGGGCTTGCCGTGGGTGTCAGAGCAGAGCCAGGGACTGGGGCAGAGCTGGAGCGGGGACCTGTAGAGCAGTCCTCAAGATAGCCACAGAGTTGCAAGCCAAAGAGCTGGCAATGAGCTTTTCAAAAAGGAGCACCGGAAAGCTGAAGGGAGTGAGTCCTAAGCTTAGACTGGTTTTCGGAGCTCTTACAGTCTGCTTCGGTCACCAGCTGCTTTAGCTTTTGGAAGCTTGAACCCGTTCTGTGTGGACGTTCTGAGCACCCAAGAGATTCTAGCCTGGGCCAAGGAGGATACAAAACAGAAGCAATGATTAGACCAGCGTCCAGTGCTTGGAGCCCACTTGGTTCTGCCAGTCTGGGCAAAGTGAAAGGGCAACATGGTTCATATTTGCCGCCTGGCAGCTTCAGGGCAAGATGGGACCTGTATCAGGGTAACACACGAACTTTAGTGCAGAGACCTTAATATCCTGTCTAAATGAGGTTGGTGACTTTGGTGGCTGTGGCGGGGGGAGGAATTGGGGTCAGATATTCAGTATGGCTCAATTCCAAGCATTCCCTTCCTTTGTCTATATATGAACAGATAATTCCACGAACGCTTCGGTTAGCAACAGCACAGTTGAGTTTTCTTTTAAGAAGTGCCAGCTAGGTTGTTAAGTCAGCTCAGCCTACAGTGAGTTCCTCTCAGCAAGAATTTATTAAACCCAGTTAGGTGGGGGTGGTCAACTTGTGTGTTTTACACATATGCTAGGTGGAGATCATAAATTTTGAATTCTGATGCAGAAGTAATACAAATAATAATAAGAATAGCAACATGACTCTATTGGCCATTTGCTGTACCCCTTTACTGTGCCAGGCTCTGTGTTAGGTATTTTTCACGTGCTGTCATATTTTATCCTCATGGTGATTAGGTGAGAAGTGTCTCACTATCGAGCACTTTTTTTTAACAGTAGGGAAACAGCTACTGGAAGAGGTTAGGTGACTTCTAGTATTCACACAGCAAGAGGTGCTGGGTGTGAACTCAGGTTCATTAAGTTCCATAGCTTAGATTGTCATGGGATATCTGAATGTATGTATGTGTTGGACAAAGCCAAAAAGACTTCAGGGAAAGAGGCGTTCTGGCCAGTGGAGACTTCCAAAGGGAACACGAGCTCCAAGAGGCCCTTGGAAGACAGAAACATTCAGGATGGGTGGGGGAAGGGCATGGAGAGCCGTAGACCTGGCTTCCGAGGAGAAGAGAAAGGTTGAACACCCACATCTTTGGCTGTGGCTGAGGAATTGAGCTCCTGTATTTTCCTAGCCTGTCTTGGGGCTGTTCTAGAAAGTCTACTCCCTGGTCCTTGGTTCTGGTAGTCAGGTCATAGAGATCAGCAAGCTCTCTCCTGCCTTGGGGTTTTCACCTTCCTGTTGTATACTGTGGCACCAGAAGAAACACGGCAGAGTGCCAGTAGTAGTGGCTGCCTGGGGTCTGGCTTTCATGCCCTTGTAAAGTAGTTGGAAAGGAACTGAGACTCAGAAACGAGATGTGACTTGGAGGATGTGGGCCTTAGAAGCAGAGGGGAAGGAGAAAGGGCTGGGCGGAGAAGAGAGGGATCACAGTTGCCCCACTCTGGAAGTGACTGGTCTGGGAAGATGAGGAAGCTTTGAGACTGGACAAAGTTTGGGGGGCAGGGGTGGAGTGACAAGAGAAACTGTCCAATGCTGATACAGACTTCTGATACAGAAGTCAAAAAGTAGAAAAGTGTCCCGAGGTAGCCAAGCAGCGCCAGGTATCCTGTGCAGCAGGGGAGAAAGTGGCTCAGGGAAGAAGGCAGAGGGGACTAGCCTCCATATGCACGTGTCCTTTCCTCCATAGCCGGAGAGCATTGCTAGGAAATTGCATCTCCATTGTTGAGAAAGAGGGGAGTGTCTGAGAGTCTTGGGGCTTAGGGGCAGCAGGTGTCTTTCTGCTGATTCAGCATTCTGGAGACCTCTTTCCATTGGCAGTTAGAGCCCTGGCTGAGTCTTCCAGGCTGAAGTGAGTCTTGATTCATTCAGTTATTCCCCGGCACACATAGGACATCTACTTCCTTCCTAAGCAGTGACGAGTCAATGTGGTGGAGACACTGGCAGCTGAGGGAAAAAGTTTCTATTTTCTGCCAACTTCCCCCTACACAGGAGGGGATGCTGGAACACATGAAATTCCTGGTCTATGACAGATCTCCTTCCATTCATTCCAGAAAAATGTCCTGATTCACTGTCATAGACTCAGAGATGGGGACTTTAAAGATCATTTAGGAAAAAAAAAAAACCCTTCTTTTTCCCAAGAGGAAGCAGACCATGGGAGACAGGGATTGGTGACTTCCCCACTATGTTAGAGCATGAGGACAGCCCTGAAACACTGCAGTCTCTGGAGGACTGAAGGGGTCCCACCCTCTCCCTTGCAGAGCTGAGAAGGAGGGTGTGGCCTCTTGCGGGTGTGGCATAACAGTGTTTTAGCACCTTCAGTACCATCATTCTATATTTTATGGCCCAATATACCCAGTTTGAGTTTAAAAATAATGATTATTTTGAGTTTAAAAATAATGATATTTCCTAAAGGAAATTGATGCTCAAGACAGCTCTGTCTTGTTTTAGGGCTTCTGATGCCTCCTGAGCATCATTGAAAAGTTAGGAGTACCCCATTTTAAAATCCTGGCATATTGCCATTGCCACTCAGCATATGAAGTCCTTAAGAAGTACTACCCACTGCTCAGATTCAGTTGGAGTTTAGCAGTAGGTTTTCTTACATAGCCTTGCAACAGCCATACACATTAGTATTTTCCTAACACCGTTTTCTTGATAAAGATATAGAGGCTCAGAGATAATGGGACTCGCCCAAGGACACAGGGGTAGAGGTGGGATGCCCCATCATCTAATATCACCCATCACAACCTTTGGAGGATTCCAGAAATAGTATGTTGTTTCTCACTGTTCCTGTCCCTTGTAGTCAGCAGAGTGATCATGAATGGCTTCTCTTGGCACCCTCTAGCAGACTGTAGATTCTTGGCACCTCTCTCTGCCTTGTCCTCCTCTGTCCCTTTCCTTGGACTCAGCCACAGCTGTCAGAGATGCCAACCTAGTTATTTATTGCTGGGATAAGTCAGTTCCTTTATCAGAGGCCAGTTGCCCCTTTAGACATGCTCTCATTTGTAGGCTTAGCAAAAAGGGAGAGGTTGCTCCTTGCCTAAGAGACAAGTCAGGGCAATACCCTCTGCCTGCAAATTAAGAAAGGCCCCACAGATGGTCTCATGCTTCCCTCACAGGCATTTCAGATGCAGTGACCCATAGAGAAGCATGGTTCTATACTCTCTGGATGGCTATATATACCCCATTTGAGGGGAACTCTTCAAATCTCAGGCAGTGGGTTGACATGGCTTTCTAGAGAACTCACAGATCTTGAACCAAAATCCACTGAGAACCTCCAGGAGACACGTGGCCATCCACGTGGGTAGACTCATCTCCATTAATGAACAGGAGTAGTGGGAGGAGGGATGGCTTCCCCGACAGCCTGTCCTTGGGCTGGGGACAAGGTATGAGCTACAGTCGTGTTTCCTCAGTACCTCCATTTTAGCAACCCCACCCAGAGCATGAGAGGGAAATGATTCTTGTGAAAGAGCAAGCTGGAGCAGGTGGCGGCTGCTTCCTTCAAAGGGGATCTATTCTACTTCAGAGAGAAATTCTTGAGGTTTGCACAACCAGAAGCCAATGACTCAATTTTCTTTGTGCCTCTGCTTGAATGGGGACACAAGTGTTTTTTTGTTTTTGTTGTTTTTTTAAGGAGGGGCTTAAATTTGAGCCCCACTTTTCACTCACTGAGCAGGTTGACATTTTTCTTAAACATGTACTCCTGGGTAGAACTCGGTGATAGAGTATTTGCCTAGCATGCATGAAGTCTTGAACTTGACCTTCAGAACTGAACGGCAACAACAACAACAACAACAACAACAACAACAACAACAACAACAACAACAACAACACCCATACTAGCTCCAAACCCACCAGCAAAAGTTTGGGGAGCCAGGGTCATTAGGGAAGAATGGGAAGAGTTTCTCTGCTATCGGCCATCTGCAGCCCCGTGGATTCCCCTAATGTCAAGGATTATATCTCAACCATTTTTGTGGCCAAATATCCCAGTGTTGGTCCACAATCAGGGCCAGAAGTATTGAACTGAAATAATGTCCCAAATAGAGACATAAGAGTTTTCATGTATAGAGAGGCATGCTGACTGACACACTGAATGTGCAAATATGTTTATGTGTATATGACAGCATGCTGATGGCTTTGTTGTCACTCTGCACAGGGTGAGGAGAAGGCTTGGCTAGCCAATTGCTTACAACAGGGCTTATATGTCTTCTTCCCAAGCAGAGAGTTTGCCTTCCTGTGGTTTTGGTGGCTGCTGGCCATTGGGCCAGTGTAAGGGTTAGTGACCGGGTGAGAAGGGAGTGGGATGCTGACACCGAACCCACACTGAAACCTCAAAATAAAACACTGTCCAGTAATGGCTGGCTTTGTGAGTTGCTGGTCTGAGACTTGAGTCCTTGGGGAAGAGGCCCACACAACCTCTGACCCACACTTGCTTCTGGCAGGTGGCAGCAAGCAGGGAGAGAGGCAGAAACATTTCCCAGAAGATTCTGGTATCTTCTATGGCCTGCTATCCAAACTGACACTACGACACCCCCAAAGTGGCTAATCTTCAGGAAGCCTGGCAGCTAACAGGACACCCTTTCGGCTTCCTTTGTGTAGAGCTTGCCCAGTACAAAGTTGCTCACAGCTGGGGCAGGTCCTGCTTTCCCGTGGACCACCTTCCCACCAATGCTCAGAGACAGAGAGTCAAACACAGAGATGAGGGGATGATATTGTGGGGGCTAGACTCACAGAGCCCAAACTCCATGAGGTTGGGGTGCACCAGCTGCCTGGGTGTGTCCTCCTGGGGCAAGTGTCCCTCCTTTGTACAAGTGTGGGCAGACAGATTCTAAGTGGGTGGGGATAGCTTGAGTCACCAAGGAGGAGATTTGCAAAACTCATGTCCCAAGAACCTTCCTCAAGTTTTCAGCTTTTGAAAGTAAAGGTTAATTGCAAAACCCCAGGGAGGAAGGACTCAGTCATAGGAGCAGTGATTTTGAGCATCTATACCTTTGACAACAGCTGAAAGTTCATGCATTTTGGGAGTTCTTACACCTTTTGTATTTGCTTTTTGGTGGCTAATTATAGGTTTCTGAAATATTGTTTACCAATGTCAATAATCATAACAAACAGAACTGACGTTCTCTTTGTTTTCTGTATGCTAACTTGTTTAAATTATACTCCAATCTCATGAAAATAGTTCNTTTGTTATGCCATTTTCATATATGAGGTAACTAGGCACAGAATTTAAGTAAATGTCCCAAGGCCATATGGTTGTAAACTGAGGGGGGGCTGAGATTCAAACCCAGGTCATGTACAGGTACCTACACAGTCCAGAAGAGAGTGTCAGATGCTCTGGATCTGGAGTTACAGGCAACTGTGAGCCCCCTGATATGGTGTGGGGAACTGAATTCTGGTCCTCTGGAAGAGCAGACAGTGCTCTTACCTACTGAGCTATCTCTCTAGCCCTTTGCCTTTTATTTTAAAGCACGATGTCAGAGGAGAAGACTTGACTTGCAAAAAACAAAAGGGAAAGATCATGTAATATAACTTTTCCCCATTCATCCTCCGAGTGGCTCACTTATCCTAATGCCTGAACAGGAGTCTAGTCCCTTCTTTGTGGTGAGGTGTTGGGGAAGATGTAGACTTGGTGAGGTAAATTAATGGATGGTGATATGAGTATTTGTCCACGATCACTTCCTTATTTCCCACCTAGGCAAAGGTGGACTTTGCTGACTGTATTTTTTTCATCATCTAAGACTGTGGCTTGTGGTTAAAGAAAACTGAAGTGAGGAACAAATGGATAGGAACCAAACACTTAACTCTTTGCTTAAGAGCCCCTGTGTCCAGGGTCTTCACTCTACAAACTGGAGTTGATGGGAAGGAAGGAAATTGAGAGAGGAGTGTGCCAGGAGTTAGGTTTTACTCATCCAGGGCACTGAGTACTTAGCCCATAGTAGCCTGTCTTCCCAGCTCTATGGCAAACCAGGTGACCTGGAAGCTGTGTGCTGCAGTCAGTAGGTGAATATCACTCAGGGAGTAAGATTCTTTTCTCTGGCTACCTCTGGCTGAGAAACAAGCCATCCAGGATGAGAGGATGTGAAGCTCTTTGGGCACACGTGACTTCGTCTGTAGGAAGGGCTGTAGGCCTTTCAGCCTCGTGACAGGAACTCAGTCAGGATTCCCCATCTGTTTCAATGCTGTGCATCTCTTTACTATCAAGCAGGTCCACAGTGTCTTCCAAAAGGACCCCTCCCCAAGCCATGAGCTAGGCAGCACTGTTCCTTACTTCATTTTAAAAAGAATGATAGTGAAGCCTTTTTGCAAGTGTTCCCTATTAGAATAACTAATGTGCAAGGGAGAAAAGAGTGGTTGCATGTAGCTGGCACTTGTCTTTGGCCTCGACAGTCATCTCACTGTAACCCTGATCCCATCTCTGTAGGTTCCAAAAGCATCAAGTAAGCATATCAGGCACAAATGTTGCCAAAGATGACTGCACCCCGTCCAAAAAGCTAAGTCTGACAGAGATGAGTTCCAACTTGAAGCCTAGAGAGGACAATTTGCATCATCATTTATGTAGCTACCCGAGAGTTGTAGGGTCTCCCCACTGGCCAAGGGAGGACATGGACTCAGGGATGCCCAAAGAGTACAGGTGATGCATGCATGGGNGAGGTTTGGAGAGGAAATCTGCCAACAGTTTGTCTTTGCCTTGGAGTCTCTGTGTTGGGGCTACTCAATTTCATGATACCTTAGAGGTCAGGCTCATCCATTTAGACACTCCTAAGTGCAATTACTCTCACCTATTGCTCACTAGTTGAACCTCCTGACCATTCATTAAAAATTCACTTAAAGTGATGGCTCAGTCAGTAAAATGCTTGCTAGCTCAGTCATCAGGTCCCATGTAAAAAACCGGGAGTAACAGCGTGCATTTGTAGTCCCAACCCCGGGGAGATGGGAAGATCTCTGGAGGTTTCGGGGCAGCCAACCAAGCCTATTTGACAAGTTCTAGGCCAGTGGGAGATCCTCTTCCCNAAAATCATGGAGGACTACTTCTAAGAAATGACATGAAGTTGTCCTCCTGCTTCCATGTGCACCTGAACACACATAAACATGCACATACACTACATGGGTGTACAATATGCCAAAATAATAAAGACTTGATTAAAAAGAAGCACAAGAGATGCTTTTTAGTTATGGTTGTGTTTCTTCAAAGCTCCTGATGGAAAACTCCTGGCTTCTGAACATTTCTGCATATTTATAGCTCGCAGCTATTGGCATATTTCCCCAACTATAGTAAGCTCTCATTAANAATNTAGACAGTTAACTGAATAAAATTTCTGGACTTAATCTGGAAGAAATCACCATCATTAACTATTTGAGATCTTTTTGGTAAGTTCTGGCTATCTTATTTTCAGCTTTCTTTTTTCTTTTCAGTCTATAGAAAACATTTTCCCCCTAGTGTTCCTTGTAGCAAATCTCAAACTCCTTGNAGTTTCTTTTCTGGGCACCCTCTTCATCTTAAGTGGATGTTTCTTGAGGTTTGATGNGTCAGGCAAGGCAAGGAGGCTAAAAAGCCCATTAGATTTTGTCCAGTAGAGTAGGCCTCTTGATTTCCTATAGGTCTGGCTACTTCTGTNACTCAGTCCTTACCTTAAAATCTGACCTTGTATATAGTGAACTTCCAGCATCAAAATCCTGTTCTCAGCAACACTCCAAGAAAAGATGTTGGCTTTTGATCCTTAGGTTAAAAATGTGTGCTGGGGTGGAGAGAATGAGTGCCATTTCTTCCCATCGATGGTTTCCAGATCAAGGAGCTGCTCCCTGTAGCCAGACATTTGTTGTTGGAATAAGGAGCTTGTCTTTGGGGAGGACGGTGTCCAAGACTCTGTGGCTGGGAAACAAGAGAGAATTTGGTCCATTCTCTCTGTGTCACCCAAGAGCAGGGTGAGCACAAGCAGTTGTGCCTAGAACAAGATTCAGCTCATGCATTCTAAAGTTCCANAGCNTACAGAAGCNCCCTCGGTATAGAAATGATTCTCCTGTTTTCTTCCTCTCTGTTACTAATTCACTATACAATGCTTAACCACCACTTTCCTCTATTTTTCCTGTGTGTGGAAGGAAAGAGTAAGATTCTAGGTGATCTCCACAGTCCTTTACTGGACTCCTGCTCTGTAAATTCATCTCTCTGAGTTCCCTGATACNCATGCTTCATAAAATTTAGGGGAACAATAACAATACTATAATACTATACTAGTATAGTACCAAAAATGTNGTTCCCAGTGTAGATTAAATGTCAGAAGTGAATTATTAATCCATGCCAGAAACAAGCACAATGACCCAGTTGCCCTTCATAGACACCAACAGTGACTCCTAGGGACAAGGTACTTCCCTCCTTGTACACCATCAAATTCTCCCTCCTTCTTGGAGGTGGGCAGATGCAGCCGTCCAGGACAGAGAAGTTAATAATGCCTCCCAGTCACACAGCTTCCGCTGCAGAGAATTAGCCCTGGGATCATGGTCAGGATTCAAAGGAAACACTCCTTGCTTCAAGTGATAATTCAAACAATTAGTGTACCAAAGGGCCTGGAAATCCAACTCCTGAAGAGAAGAAATGACTATGTCCTTTACTCTCAAAGCTTTGTGAGCATCCTGGATTTCTCAACCTCCCTTAAGAAACCTTTACAGCATGTTAGTGCAAAATGATCCATGCCCTCAGTAGAAGCATCCACTATAATATATGTACATATTGGCTGCAATGATGGCTCAGTGGTTAAGAGCAGGGGCTGCTTTTCTAGAGGACCCAGGTTCTGTTCCCAACACCCACATGCCAGGTCTCAACTTTCTATAGTTCTATTCCAAGGGCTCTGACANTCTCTTCTGGCCTCTGAAGGTACCAAGCTCAGGCATGGCACATAGACTTACATGTAGGCAAAGCACTCATCTACATAAAGTAAAATGATGATAATAACATATATGTACACATTACATATATTATACATGCATATAGTATATAAACTTAAGTAAGGCATTGTACAATACAGGCCAGTGAGATGATGAGTTTACTGTTTCTATTAAGAGATTCCTACATTTTTGTTAATTTTTTCTTTTTATCAATCTAGAGAAATTCTTGCCNTAGTGAGGGAAAAAAGAGAAATCACAAATACTGTATTACTGTGGAGGTTTTCAAAGTAGGTCAGAGACTGAATACCCTGTCTGCTTCCAGCCCTCTACCAGTCACTGAAGGTCTTCAGTCAGGTGGCAATCCTTTCTGCTTGTCCCCACATCATACTCATCTGGAATTCACCGACCACAGGTTGAAATAAAATCCCAGATAGGTTCATGCCTCATGTCATATTCGTGCCCTTAGCTGTTGACTATGGCCCCCTGTCTGTACTTCCGACCAGTTACACAGACTTTGTGTCACTCTAGGAGAAGTGAGAACCCACCTGTGACCAGCAGATGGCCTTCTCCTTGGTCACAGAATGACTGTGGGCATGGTCCTTTCTTCATCATTGCTTCTGTTTCCTGGGTTATAAAAACCGAGGTGACAAACCAAATAGTTCATTATACTGAATTGTGTGATTGACAACTGGAAAGGAGTGAGGGAGGTGGGTTTTCCTCAGACATCTGTATGTTNGTAGAAGAGAGCTAAACAAGATGACGTATAACTGAGTGGNGATCNNGAAAAGCAAGACCTGTTCCTGAGCTGCTGGTGTGTAGGAAGGTCTCAGGGAATAGAAGATGTGAGTGTGTTTGTGTGTGTGTGTCGGGGTGGGGAAGAACATGGAGAAATGAGAGACAAAGAAAGTAAAACATGAGCAAAATGTTTAAAGACACAGAGAAAAGTACAACTTCATTGGAGTTGAAGGGGTTTACCAGCTGTCTATGTGAGACAGTTCACGTTGAAGGCATGAGACGCAACAACTTCCAGGTGGTAGAGCAATAGTGGCATTGTCTAGAGGGTCCAATTCTGCCATAGAGACTCAAAGGAAGCCCTCAACCCTNTCAGACAGAGCTAACAGAATTTGGAACAAGGTGAACTCCAATGTAGTAGTGAGAACTTTAATGTCTTTACCTGGTTTGGAGAGTGACAATTCAAGTGACTCCCAAACAAGTGCTATGGCATCAATAACAGGTTGATTTCTGCTCATGTGACATTGATTACTGATCCATAGAGGCTGCCTGGGGTGCTATGTTTAAAAGCCTAATCTTTATACAAAGAACACTGTGATCTATTAGCAATGTCTGCCATAGACAAAATATAGAGCATTTGGCTCCCTCCTGTCACATGAATGTCACCATACTAGAGCACCAGACTTTTCTAGTTTATGTTTGTGAAAGTCACAAGTAGAATCCTTTGGGAGTTTAGCCATTCTTGAGTCTAGATAAGGAGCCATACTGTTGACCCCCTCCCTCCATCCAGAACAGTATCAAAATAGTCTTTTACCCAGAGGACAGGTTCAGTCACTTGTGCCTTCTCTTTTGATTCATGCTCGTTCTGTTTTCCCATTACCCTATGTCAAGTTAGATGCTTGGAGCCAGGAATCTCCTGCTTGAACCAAGGCCAGACTTCCTGGCAAAGGGCCCTTTCTTCACATCACCTCCATCTGCAAACTGAGAAGACAGAAAAAAAAAAAAGCGATGCCTCACCCATGAGGGTGATAGGAGAAATAACTGGCTAATGGGAAGAAAGCCTTTGAAGATGAAAGGGTTGTACGTGCATGTTAATTACAACTTTTATCAGCCCCGGAGCCTCTGCATTCTCAGCTGCCACTGGGCGCTCCTCTGTGCTTCCCAAATGTAAAACAGCAGCAACATTCCACAGACTGGCCCAGCGCATGGCATCCAAGTCAAGAAAGCTGAATTCTAAGCTCAGACTAGCAAACCCACTCTGGCCACTCAAGTTTCCCACTCCTTATCCCCAAGGGAAAAAGTAGGCTCACTACCTGGGAAGGTAAGATAAGATAGCACCAAGGTCTAAACAAAAGGCTCCATGGAGAGTCTACTAGAAATAGCCCCTGGGTAAGATTAGGACACTCTGCTCTAATTCCCAACCTGTGAAAGCCTAATTGTGTGACCTTGGGCTATTGGCTTTATCTGTCTAATGCTGTGATAGACTATGTGAACCACCCAGGATAATAATCCCTCGGCCTCCCCTTGACCTCTTCACCTTTGCTTGCTGGAGTGAAAGTAGGTTTGTTTTTTGGGTTTTTTCCCCCTGGTCAGGCTGAAGCACGTGAATAAAACTACAGGGTGCTATTATTACTTGGGTTAACTTTCACCTTCATCTGTGTCTCCTGTTGCTCGGTGACCCCAATAGTTTGAAACCATATTCTTGGGAATGCTCACCAATCTTCTCAGAGCTTGCACCCCTTTCTTATCTAAGAGGNCTCCGTATTGGCTCAGGCTTCTTAGTTATGCCATCTCCTGAGGCATGAGAATGCATTCAGATGGCAGAAGACCGAGCTGTTCTACACAGATGGGTCTCGATGCTTTTGGTGGGGTAACTCAATCAGAGCCCTGGAGACAGGAGGGATGGTTACTGTATGATTTTCTAGTACTGAGAGTTAGCTTGAAAAGTGCACGCTGAACTGGATCCCCACAGCAGCACCAAAATATGGCTCCTAAGATGGAGAAATGGAGAAGGAGAAGGAAGAATCTGAGAGAAATTANTGTGGCCTAGGTACCACAAGCCAAAGATGCTACCATGTCAGAAGGAAGTGGTGGAAAGTACGTAGNTCCCTTGTGTTTTTTGACAACTAAAGGAAGGAAACCTCAAGACTTCAAGTGACTTCCCCAAGTCACATAACTAATTAGTTAAACCCAGGTCTTCTGATTCCTAGACAGGTCTTTTTCCATTTCTCCTCTTTGAAATAGTAGAGGAGTTACTTAGTACTGAATGACTAACCAAGAAGACCTAGATTATAAACAGGGAGGAAGCCAAANGAACAATGTATTAGTGGCACAATGGGGAATGGTATAGGTGACTATACTCTTTGGGGCCCATTTGCTGCATTAGAGCTGTGTGCTTTCTTGTCTTATTTGGTGTTCTTTGGCTCTTTTGTGACTTATGGGGCAACTGGAACAAAAGACCCAGAGCAACCTAGCCTGACCTTTGGGATTCTGAGTGGAGTCANTGGTCATATGTTCCATGGGTTGAGTCAACAAAAATGTGTGCAACAGTAGGGTCTGCTAGACACTGAGGATGTAACTTGAGATGAAAAGCACAGTCTCATTAGGGCTTCCTGGAACCAGCAGTGTGTCTGAGAGAGTGACACTAAACAAAAAAATGAGACCTTATTTAGTTACATGTGTCCTGTGTTATGAGAGAGATGCCCACAATCTAGTGATGGCATATAGTAAAGGGATCCCATCTGTTCCAAGCCTCTTGAGTCCCATGAGGTGACCAGCATTAACTGCGTTTGCAGCATCCCCTGTTCTTTGAGGTCTTTATTTGTTGGACTTCTCAGAACCCCACTAGCTCTGTGTGCAAAACTCAGTCTGATGGGTGTGGTCAAAATTTCCCTTTGTGTTTTCAGCCAAACCAAGCCCCACTTTGGCTGCCTCACTCTTGGGTTGTATAAAAGAACAAGAAATGTAAGCTCCCCAGACAGCGAAGCTTCTTGGTAATCATATCTGCTCTCCAATAGACCATGGTGGAAGAGAATCCATTGGAATCTATGAAGTGACTTGAACTTTTAGCAGCATGTGCCAGAGTGGCAAAGGCAGGCAAATTCTGGAGAAACAGATGGTACTACATGGTGTAGCAATGGGGAAAATTCATAATTCACTTTCAGGTTGTGATGTGAAACCTGAGTATAGGATTAAAACTTTTTGATAGCATATGTGTTTGAGATGGCATGTTGAATGGCCATGCAGGTACGTCTTTGTGTTCAGACAAGATGAACAGCTATGCACTCTGGAATACGAATGTCAACCCATTTGGCAACAGGGTCCTCGCTGCTTTATCTTCTTGGTAACTGCTGACTCCTTTAAGATGACACGAGTAGATTCTTTCAGAATGGTGACGTGGATGCAATGAGAAAACAAACATTCAAATGCAAACACGGGTGANGAAAAAAAATATTTACCATATGGTATAGGCAGCAGCTGCTCTAATGGTCTANTGTCAACAACCATGTCAGGATCAAGAGAGAAAAGTGNAGGGTATCTGCTCTATCATGATGATAACATCCTTCTCATCCTCTCTTATTCAGATGTATCTCCTCCGGTAGGTGAGATAGGGATGAAGTTACAACTATCACAACTCACCAGAAGCTACACCCCACTGAGGCAGCAAACCACATTCATGTTATCCTCCACCTGCATCTGGGTCCACACTTGTCAGGGTATCCAGCCAGGCATCTCAGCGAGGGACAGAACAATCAGCTCTCATAGAATACCTCCTCCCACAGTAAGAAATGTGAGGGTAGGTGATTTCAGCTCAGTGATNTTGCCTAGACTCTTGGCACTCCTTTTCTAACTTTGCACCCTGCTATTCTCATTCTCTCTAACAACAGTTAGTCTTCCTCATGCTGCCCAACATCCACAGTTTCAAGCATGAAAACTATACGAGTGTTCATCAGAAGGGATGCTTTCTTTATAAGTACCTCTCTTTTAAAATGGAGAAATGGCTTTCCCAGAGGGCTTTGATGGACTCATTTTTTTCTTTCATTCGACCAATGGGATCACATGAGTGTCAAGGAGAACTCAGGCCACAGTGATTGACTTAAGCCAATCATGATCCATCCATTGGAGATGGGAGTCTGGTCCTTCTCTCTCCAGCACCAGTTCTAGCTTTCTGTGAAAATTTGAGTTCAGTTACATCTATATTGCCATAGTAACAATGTCTGCTACGATGTGTAAGGCCCCGGAAAGTATCTATCAATCTGATAGAAGTATGGGTTGAGACTCAATATGGGATGAAACAAAAACACAAAGCCTATTTCTTATTTTTCTGAGCCACACCCTCCAGCTTTTTCAGAGAAGCTGCACAGGGCTAGGCTTTGTGGAAGACTCATTACAATTTGAGGCTCATTGGGTCTACATTTTTTTCTCAATCCCAGTAGTTATAAATATATCCTTTCTTTTCGTCCATAAAAAGAAAAAACATTGAGAAATAACCTTAAACTTGTTATAATTTATAAGATGTAGCTTCTGGGCTCATCTTTTGCATGCTTGTGCACCTTATTACTGGAAACTCATGGCTTGCAACCCATCTCCGCACTGCTGGAGCTGCCTCACACAGGAAGACTACTTCTCTGTAGTGATCCATTAAAGAGAATTACCCTGACCTTGGATGAGCATCTCTTCCTGTAAGTTCTGAGATGATGACCCCCAAGGGAGATGACAGGCTTCCCCTTTCTATTACATTTTTCCATTGGAGTGTTTTAATGTGTGTGAAGTGTTTTCAGCTCCATTATCTAGTCCAGTACTCACATTAACTTCATGGTTAGCATTATTATACTTTCTTTTCTAANCATAGCAAAGTTTTAATGATTTTTCCCAAGTTCACTACAGGTCAAGGTCAGAGCTAATTGCTGTACTTTGAGNATTAGAATCCTAGATTAGAACTCTGTGTCTGTGTCTCCATACTACATGAGCACCCATGGGTCCCCGACTTAGCTTTAGGGAGTCTGGAACTGACTATTCAATTTTATATTAATATTATTCTGTCACAGGTGGGAGGAGCCCTCCCAACTAGTTTCTTTGAGTTCAAAGATCAAGGGTTCAATATATTAACCTTTTAATATACCAGAGAACAGACAAGAGGGTTTTTTTTTCCTGGGCTAATCCCCTGGTCCAGTGTATTTAGCTTATGAATCTAACATCCTAAGAGAGGCCTTTAGGATTTTTAAAAATGTGTTGACTGTTTCATACGTTCATGTAATGTTTTTGAGTCATTTTTACTCCCTGTCCTCTTCTTTCATTCCCACTCTGTCTTCTGCTAAATGGGTCCCCTCTTGCTCTTGAGTCTGTTTTTGTGTGTGACCTACTGGGTTTAGTTATAGCGCTTACATAAGCATGGTTGGGAAGTTATTTACTGGGACATCAGCAACTTGTCAGTGGTTACACCACTGAAGAAAGTGACTCCCTATCTCCCAGCAACCACTGACTGCTGATAGTTTCTTAGGGAGGGCTGGGGCCACATTATCATCTCCTCTATCCATGATGAAATGTTGGCAGGCTCAATCTTGTGCAGGAGGTTACCACAGCCACAGTGAGTTAATGAGAGTTACAGCCACATCATGTCCAGGATGTCTTTTTCAGCACCTATCCCCATCCCCCAGCTCTTACAGTCTTCCCTTCCTGTGGTGATTTTCCATTCCTTTTTGACCACCTAAATAAAGTTCAAGGATTTATGACCCTATCCAAGGATGTTTAAAGATGGACCTCATGGATTGTTTTGTACTAAAGAAGGAAGCTAGGTTTTTCTCTGTCTAATGATGGAGCTAGAGGAAACGGGTTCTCTTAAGCCAGCATGACTTCTGCTTTATTTTGGGGTGAATTTCCTGACTGTGCACCTTGCTGAACTTCATTCAGCTTGGTTAATTAGTTCTTAACTCATCCTTTAGTTCCCAGCTGAATCTATGTTCAGCAGGGACCTTGCAGAGCAAAGGCTGCTAGAATGAGCTCTTGGATCCCATCACACCTTGTGTTTCTACCATGACTCACTGTGCTGTGGGGTTGACTTGCCTAANGTCTGGCTTCTCCACNGGGCCATAACTTCTGTTCGGATTGTGACCCTATGTGCCTTGTTTATTTGTCCTGACCCCAGTAGCACGGTGCCCGGCACGTAGAATCACCAGAAGAATCCTTGTTGAATGAATGAGNTTGGAACTAGAATTCCATTCTCTGAAGGCTTGTGATTTACTTTAGTNTTGGAGAGGTTTGGGTGAGATTACNGTTAGACATGGTAAGTTTAAGCTAAGGTTGAAGTTCAATTTTTGAAAAAACTATTTCTCTCTCTGTTATCTATCTTGCTATGAGTCTACCTCCATATCTATCAATCATACATCTATTTGGGTTATTTATCTTTAGCCTCTATTTGTAAATCTATTGCTTATCAATTAATAGCATCTCTTTAAACTATTTTCATATTCTCTCTCTCTCTCTCTCTCTCTCTCTCTCTCTCTCTCTCACACACACACACACACACACACACACACATACACAAGTGCTTACGTGTAGGAAGCTTATCTCTCTCCAACCTTCTTTTTTCTGGCTATGTGTCACCTCAATTCTCTCAGTCCTTCCATGAGTGGCATCATTCAAGAGATTCTCTTCTGTGGTTTCTGGCAAGGGTACCACATGGGAATCTGAATGTGTGCAGCATCTGACCACTTAGGATGGATATGAAAGACAGAGAAGAAGCATTCTTCTTCTAGAAACAGGGCAGTTGGGGTGAGGTTTGCACAANAAAACTGTGGACACTCCAGGTCCCTTTTGGTGGAGCAGAAAGAGAAGTCCCAAAAGGTTCGCTTCAGGGATGCATTTGGAACAATTCTCTCTCCTTTCAAACGAGTACATTAGGTAACCCCCAGGCTTCCTTCAGCGGCTGTCTCAGGGTAAGGGAAAAGTGCCTTATTAAGTGTNTGAGCTTCCTGTTTCTACTTTGGAGTGTTACAGTCATCAGCCACTTCTGGATTCTGCATTGTTTGCATTGTTGAAAACTTTGGAAAACTCATCTGGTTTCTCCAAACAAGTTTCCCAGACCTTCTGGAAGACATTCAGAAGCAGGCCCCAGCTTCAATCAGGCAGCCATG
>LZPO01008429.1:9452-19563 GCA_001675575.1 Neotoma lepida | reverse complement strand
TAGTTTAATGCAGTAGCTTCCTCCTGCGGGAGTTTCTCAGGGCCCACACCCTTCCCACAAGTCCCAGCTTGGGGGCCAGTTTCTGAGTGCATAAAGTAAATGCCTCCCTGTCTGTCANTGGGATGTTCAATTCTTTCACCTCCAAAAATACCTGTAATTGCCTTTAACTGCTTAGTTCTGCTCTCTTCCAAAAGCCACTCCCAGCCACACCCCAAAAACTGAGCAAGGCTTTTGCACCTTTTAATAGGAGTATTTGTATTTGAGTCAGCTTCCCATCTTCCTTTTAGTTTGTGAGAGTTTGGCTCAATTATTTTAGACTGTTGTTTGTAATGAAATAGCAGATTATCAAAGCAAAGATGACTTTCCATTNTATAAAGATATAATAGATTCAGAGCTCATAGTTTCCCTTGGTATCTGGGGGAGTCAAGGCCAGTTGCTTATAGTTTTCTCTTCGTGTTGGAAAAGGACATTTACTGAGCAGGTACTATGGTCTACTTCTTCGTTGGCAATTTGCATGCATTTATTTATTGTCTTACANCCATCTATTCTTCTGAGCAAATACGTGTTGAATAAATGAGGGACAAAATTTCATCAGAGTCAAAGGAGTCTGAGAAGTGGAGGCTCATGGGTAGAAATTGCTTGTTTAAGATGTCTCAGATCCTGGGGGCCTGGGCTAGCATCTAACTCCCAGTTGCCTTCCCATTCCAACTCTATCCCACCAGTTCCCATTCCACTCTGAGGCNTTCATTCTATTCTTCTGCTCTCAGGACTCAGAGGCTTAGAAAAGCCAAGGTCTCTTTCTTGTTTTTGAAGAATTTAGATTTAAAAAAAAAATCCCCCCTGGATCTTTGCATGAAGAGGCCCATTTCAACAACTAAGAAAGACTGCTAAGGAAGAAAGGGGAGAATGGGAGTTTCCTTCCTTTTCTCAGAGACAATGAGGCCTCTAAGACCACCAGAGTCTAGAGAGCCAGCCCAGGGNGGGGACAGTTCCCCATTGTTCCCACTGAGCAGCTCCTTAAGCAAGGTCTGCCCCAGGACTGAAGAATAGTTTGAATTGGCCCTGAACCCTGAAATTCACTGCAGGGAATTCTGGGGATGTGTGTGGTAATTTAGGAAGATTCCCTCTAAGGAAATTAGCAACTTTGTNGTGTTTCTNGTAATTGAAACCATTCTTTGCCTGCAGCTCCATTGATGGGTGGACTCTGTGCCCTGTGTGCAGAAGGCTTCATTTGCTGCAATTCAAGAACAGGAAGCTGTTCACGCTATCTTTTTGTTCTGTCTGCTCATTCACTCCGCTGGCCAGTCCACCCTGCTTGAAATATTCATTACACCCTAGCTGTCCAAGATAGGGGAGCAAAATGCCACTACCCAGCAGGCAAGAAAGAGCCACCTGGGTCCCTGGAGCACTGGGAGCTTAGTTAGAAAGAACCTAGAGATCCTGAACTCCAATCACTTCTTTGATAAAAACACTAAGGTCTAGAGAGTTGAAGTGATGCTTCAAGTACCCACAGCTTATCAGTAAGGGGACAAGCACCAAGCTCCATGTCATTACACCAAGCTCCATGTCAAATTAATGCTCCTCCCACTAAACCAAAGAGGCATTTATTTAGTGCCACACTCTATGTTCACCACTGTGGATATAAAGATAAGACCCACGCTGGTTGGATGGGGCAGATTTCTTCCCAGTATGATATGATGTTCTTTATATAACTATTTGGATCTGTCTAATCTGCCAGATTAATTCAGTCTTATCATCTATCTATCTATCTATCTATCTATCTATCTATCTATCTATCTACCTACCTACCTACCTACCTATCTATCTACCTACCTACCTATCTACTTTCGTCCTCTTTCTATGTATTTTTTGTTTTTTTGTCCATTATCTCTCATTCATTGTTTGATTGTAAGAAGCCACATATCTGGGTAGCTAGGGTCTGGGTCCTGGTTCTTAATCAACTTGAGGGCTGGGAGTCTTTGGCTGTAATCAAGGATATAGTGACTGACCATAAATTAAGTTGGCATAAGAGGTACCTTTACCTTTAGGCTTCTTTGAAGATACCTTAATCTTTGAGATATCTTTGAGATATTGGCCAATAGCTACCAAGTACTTTGCCAAGACTCAGGCACTTTGCTAAGTGCCTTAGCTGTGTTTCTTCATTTCATCCTTGAAAGCACTCCATGAGGAAAGTATTACCTTCACTTTACTGATGAAAAACCTGAGGCTTAAAGGTTAAATATGCCCTGCATGCCATAGCTGCTGAGAGTAGGGCCCCACTTTTGGACAGTGATCTGGTCTGTTATGATCTTACATTTCCCTGCCATTTCCAAGTACCAGGAATTAAAGTAAAACTGGCACAGATGATCAGAGTCACACTGTTGGGCTACTCTGGAACCCTGAATTGCCTTGGATTTCTGGCTAAGATCTACAAGGGACAGATACAGCCCTCCTTCCCCCAAACCAGCTTATGATCCAGATGAAACGGCTTGTCCTCAAAGCCAGAACTTTCAGTTGTCATATACTTACCTTCCAATTCTCTCTTGTCTACCTTACGGAGTCCAAATTCTAGGGGCATCTCATTTTGAACTCTGGAAGGCAAAGATGAATTCCAAATTTAATTCAGTCTGGGGATGGGGTAAGGGGAGAGATTTCCTTTCATCAAGTGTATTACATTTCTCATGATAGAAATGGAGATGAAGGAAAGAGGATTTCTTCTGGCTTGTGGTAAAAGAGAGTCCAGTCCACCANGCCAGTGAAAGCATGACAGAGTTTGTGGTGGCTGGAACATGCAGCAGGGGCTCCTCACATTTGGGAAGACCACAAAACAGGAAACAGAGAATTCTGGCATTCCTTTCACTCTTTTCATTTAGTCCAGAACCCCTGGCCGTGGGATGGTGTCAGCCAAGATCAGGGTGGGTCTTCCTTCTTCAGTAAAGCTTCTCTGGAAAAACCTCCCAGGCATCCCCAGGAGTGTGTCTCCCAGGTGATTCCAAGTCCNTTCAACTTGACAATGGAGATTAGTCATCATTCCAGGTGTCAGATCCCTTCCAAATTCAATAAACAAACAAACAAACAAATAGAAGAAGCCCCTAGGAGACTAAGCTTAAGACCACTGATTACCTGCCATTGAAGCCCCACCATTGTATCAGCCAATACCCTCTTTTGTTTTCTGTATGGCACTATTGGTACCTGAAACTGCCTCACTCATAGGTTAGTGGCTTGTCTATTTGCTGTCTGCTTCTTCATACACACTTTGATGGCAGGATTTGTCCTTATCTCCTGCACTCAGGATCATAGCCGGCACATACATGCATATTTTATGGATGGTCCTGTGAGTCAACACCTTTCACCATGCCCTTATTATAGGATGGTGAGTTCTTTGGGAGGTACAGATTTCATCCCAAGTGGCAATTTGTTCTCACCCAGAACTTTGTAGAGCTCTCTGTAGTGAAAGAAGAGCCCCTTGGCAGGTGTGCTCCCTTGTCATATTGAATGGCCATTTATTTGAAGGGAAATCAACACCTTATTTTCTTTTGACAACTTGATAGAGGGTTATTTGTATCTTCCTGTGTTTCCAGACCTGTGGGTCTTTTCATGAGCCATATTCCTTAATAGCGGGAAGTTATGTTTGGCCCACTCCGTGTGAGCGTGTAACAAGTGCTCAAGATTCTTGTCCAAACCCTGTGGCTTGGACAAGATGTAAGATATATTACTTGGATGTAAAAGCTTGTTAGAAATGAGTTCTGGGAGCTTGGCATTTGAGACTGGCGTTGCTGTCACAAATGTCATTTCACAGGTTGAAAGCGCAGGAAGAGGTGTGAATTACAACCCCTCGGTTTACTGGGTGATTGGAAAAGTCCTAATCCNGGGAATCCTTCGGCTCAGAATTGAAAAGTCTCCCTCCAGAGCAGCCTCTGCAGCATCTGTTTTACAATGTTTGTGTGCTCACAGGTGTCTGAAGAGTGAACAGCAGCCAGGCTCTTGCATAGGGACAGACATCTCCACACACACCCCTCTCTACCTGTTCACTTTAGCACCCGGCATAAAAAGGGAAAATGAGGAAAGGAAGATAGCGAATTTGAAATGTGACCTAATAATTTCTGTGCCTTTGACTTTGGAATTGGTGGGGACCTAGAACTCTGCCCATTCATTACAATGCTTTGTTGCAAATACATATTTTTATAGCTATGTGACTTTACTGTTTGTTGATATATTTGAAGACAGTGAAAAAGTAATCTAAAGGTATAAATCTTGTTTTGTATTTTTGGTTTGAGATGGGGTCTTTCTACGTAGCCCAGAACTCATCATAATTATCAACTCTGCAGGCTAGTTTTATGTCAATTTGACACAGCTAGCGTTATTTGAGAGGAGTGAACCCCAATTGAGAAAATGCTTCCATAACATCAGACTGTAGGGAAGCCTNTAGTACATTTTCTTAATTAGTGATTGATGAGGGAGAGCCCAACCCATTANGGGTGAGACCATTCCTGAGCTGATGGCATCTGCCTCCAGGTTCCACATGGCTAGAGTTCCTGCCTGGACTTCTCTCAGTAGACTATGACTTGGGATCTATAGGCCAAATAAACCCTTTCTTCCCCAAGTTGCTTTTGGTCATACTGCTTTTATCATAGCAATAGTAACCCTAACTAAGACACCAACTTAGCCTCTGGAGTTGTTCCAGCTTAATCCACCTTAAGTCAGTATTGGATACACGGTGAGCTACAGATAAAGGGCTACTTGCAGATTAAGTGTTAAGGTTTATGGGCAACTTAATTTTATTCCCAAACTCACAGTTATTCAGATAAAGCTTTTGAGTAACAGGCGGAGGTTACTGGAGGTGAAGAGCTAGTAGCCACTAGAGTATGACTGTCATGATTCCTCCTATGAACTGAAGTGACAATGTGGAGGGACAGGCTGAAAGTATCAACCTAAGTAAGATCTGAACTAGGCAGCTTTTTGTTTGTTTGGTTGTTTGGTTATTATTTATTTATTTATTTATTTATTGGATTATGGTGGAGCAGAGGTATTGACCTGCTTACTACTTCAGCCAAGAAGAAATTCAATCTGTTCATTAAGATTTTCCTTTTCATACAGGTCCCTAAAAGGTCCACCCTGTTTAGGTACAGACCTCTACCTCTTAAGTCCCAGTGCAGTGCAGATTTCTGTATGAAACTATCTAAGCTAAGGGGAGAGAGTAGTAGTTAGCTCCCATCCACCAACTCTATTTGCATGGGATTAGAATATTGAGTCCATGGTCTCCAAACTGTCTGGGAAGAGACATGACTCCACGTCTCATCTGGAACTTCTTCATACCAAAGTGCAGCAGAAAGAAACATCCATGTGTGGCTGCTATAACAAAACAGGAAGGAGTTTGCGCGACACCTAATGGTGCCACCTTGAGCAGGTTACTTAACTTCTCAGCCTCAGTTTTGTCATTTGCTATCTGCATAAAGGCTTGCGATGGTCACAGCACTTATCTCATAGGACTGCTCTGAGGTGAGGGTTAGCAGATACACGCCATGTGCCCTTGGGTTAGCACAGCTGAGGAGGGCTTGGCTGGAGTTCTCAGAGCCAGCGTTCCCCAGCCTACTGGGCCCTACAGTTGGTTTGCATTTTAAGCGTGAAACTCCATGTCCCAAGTAGGCAGCTGTGGCTTTCACAAACGGAGTCTCGGCTTACTGGTGTGGCTTCTAGCTTTTGGCACTTTCATAATAAGATGCTGGGCTAGTTGTNCCTCANNTACCTCTCAGATAAGGAAGGTCATTTATTCAATCTACAGAGGTTGTTCAGAGAGTTCCATGACATAGACTATATAGGACATCTGGGCTACCATCCCATACAGAGTAGCAGCTCCATACATTCTGGAATCTTTGCACTTTTACTCGAAAAGAGGCCAAAAGAGACAGATAAAAGGAAGAAAATTAAAATAGGAACTACCCTCGACTGGAGCTGTAGACTGTAGCTGAGCTTTGTAGGAACTAGTAGTGGTCTTTACATGACTCTAGATGACTCCGTCATGAAGGATAATAAGCCTTACTTCAGTTACTGAGTCTTGAAATTTCGTCAGGCCCACTTTTTACCCAGCCNCACTCATGGTAGATTACACAGAAAGTTCTGATTTTGCTATTTCCTCTCTGCAAGGTCAATTCATGGTGATCCTTATGGAGGACTTTAAGTTGCAAAGTACTTTTATATTTCATACAAGGGGAGAAATACAAGTTATAAAATACTAAGTCTATTATTTCTACATCATTTTTGCATGATGCATTTTATGTGGGACAACCTTGGAGTTTCAGGACCCTGTGTTAATTGCTCATTGTCTGTTTCTATAGACATCACGTGGGGTGACCCATTTTCCTGGCACATTTCATTTTAAGACTGACCAAATGATGATTACCATTTAATGACTGGCCTTTACCACAGAGTTTTCCAGACTGATTTAGATATTTCCTTAGGGAATTTTGGGAGTGCCTGGGTCACTGATGGGGCAGGCTGGGTACTAGGGTGAGGATGAACAACAGGCAGACTCAGGCTCTAGGTCTACCTCAAAGCACTCTTTCTGGCTCCACCTCAAGCAACTGTACTTTTACTTGTCTTATCCATCATGATTTTTACCAATACATCATGGCAGTGAAGGGAAGAAGCTGAACACCACTACTTCTCTATGGCTGCTACTGTTGCCCCTCTTTGCCTTGGTGTCAACCCAAAGCAAAGGGCAACAGAAACCGGTAGGCCCGGAGGATCTGAGGCAATGTCTGTGTTCATCAAACTCTCCCTGCATCTCTCATTCCTTAAATTTTCTACCTGTAAAATGGGTGCATAGCACCCACCCTCCATACTTCACAGGACTGTTTTTGGTAATGCAGATTTGGTGAGATAAATTCCTACTTGACAGAAAGATAAAGGTCTCAAAAGCACTTTAATACATTCTGTTCTGCAGAGAGTGACACCAAAACGTTTTCATTCCTGTGAGAATTTTGAAAACCTTCCTGAGATCTGAATGTGCCTCAGGTGTACAAACCCATACTCTGAGTCCTTTTATCCCACAAGTCCCAAGGATGTCCTAGCGTTTATGCTATCAGTTTTATTTAGATTTGAGAAATTCCCAATGATTATACTGTTTAGTTAGTATTTATGATTTATAATTTTCCTTTAAATAGTTTTCCAATTGGCATGTATTCATTGTACATGGTCCTGGATTATATAAGGCCATTTCATAAGAATATTCGAGGTCTTTTGAGCATATTCTTATTTTATCCCGGGAGGGAGGAAGACAAGATGTGTCTGGGTGCTATTGTGAGTTGTTCAAGGTCACATAGCTTATAATGAGCAGGATTTGGGTGTGACCAGTGCATCCTGCTCCCAGATGGAAGTTCTGTCATATCAGCATGTCAGGACCCATCAAGCTCTTCTGAAGTGCAGATATTAGCAAGCAACAGCTTCTCATTCTACCTCGTCTCTCACAAGGTACTTCTGACCTACCATACTCTCAAAGTGCTGCCTCTAGACTTGAGCAGAAACTGTACTCTAATTAGATGATGTAGATGTAATTACAGCTGCCCAGAAAAAAATGTAATTGCAAGACAAAGTGGAGCTATCATTTTTTCTTTTCCTAACTGCAACGGGAAAAACCCTGTGTGGGTTTCTGGTGCCTTGTCAGTTCACTTACCACATCCTGGGTCTGTGCTAGTCAGTCTGCTAAATCAATAAGATCCAAAAGAGAAAAAACAAAGGTGTTGAGGCCAGTGGACTTCCTGGTTGCCATGGCAACATGCAAGGGCACACACTGTGGTTTCTTGCTCTCCTCTATCTTCCTGGAGGCTTGTTCTCCCAAGGAGGACTTGGCTTTACAGAATTCTTGTGTAGTGAGGTAACACCAAAGGGCATTGGACCTAGAAGGAGGGGTGGCATCTTCAGCAGGTTCTCACTGCCCCATGTCCCCAACACTGAAGCAAAAGGCAAGAAGAAGGTTTCTCCCCAAACTCTGAAAACTACGCAAGGTATTTCTAGACTATGCAATGGTTTGGCTATTTGAAGGACTTGGCAGAAATGGCCAGGGTGACAGCTTCTGAGAGGGTTGTTCTTTCATAGAGTCCCATTGGCTCATGGTGGACTCCTTGTTCCTTAGACAAGAGACTGAGAGGTCAGGGTGTTCAGCCAGGCCCCCAGACATTGGGGTGCCTTTCCTCTCTAAGTGCCAAGAGATGAATAGCTCAGTTAAAAGCTCCCCAGGACAAATTCTGGAGGAAATTCCCTCTCTCTGTATGATTGTGCATGACTGTTTTCTCTGCTCATTAAATCCTCACCCGCCTTGGGGGCAATTCCGGGAGAGACTGAGTCACTAGGGACTCATGGTCTGCAGTGGGCAGCCAAAGGCAGTCCAGCCACTGACAAGGATTTTGGCCTCATTTGGAAGTGGATGTTGAACAATATGCTCTTTCATTAGACACCCATCACATGGGAGTCAGACGATGGGACAAGTGGTGTGGGGACAATGGGAAGGCTGCCAGCCTTCTTCTACACTGGCAGGCCTGGTGGAAGCAGGGGCTATACTAGCTTAAAGGGCTCCCAGATGGAAGCTTCTGGACTTTGAAGACATCAAATGAGTGGAAAAAAGAATGACTTGTTCATGATGTGCTTCAGAAGGTGCTTCATGACCATGAGTTATGGATTTATTGGGAACAGCTTGCTCAAACCTCTTATAAAAACCATTATGTGACAGGAGCACTGTAGCAGGAGTCAGAACTCCGCAATTAAAGTCCCCTGAGGTTGTGCTTTCCTNATAATGGTCTAGGCTACCATACTCAGTCACTCTAGATTTTATTTTCTCTTTTCTCACAGATAAGTTGTTTAAGGCCCCACATTGTCCTACCTCTAATCATGGGTGATCTAATTACCAATATGGTTTTTAAAAATGGTACTTTCTCTCCCTGCTCCTGATTAGAACTGGCTCAGTTAGGCTCATGGATCACATCATCTTCTGCAAATCAGAGGGCGGTATTAGAGCCTTGGCTTTTAAATAACAAACACTGTGAAAGTGAAAACCACGGGATGTGCTCACCAGTGCTTTGGGCTGCCACTCCCTGCCCAAGAGGGTGGCTGTCTCCTAGGAGCACCATCCTGTTGAGGACCATCAATCAAGGGTGTCAGGTTCCAGCTAGATCAGTCTAGAGTATCTACTTGGTCAGTGTAGACCTACTGGCATTGGCAGTAGACGTCTCAGAAGGTCACAAGTATACTCTCTGTTGTGGTGAACCCAGCTGTGGGCCAAACCTGAAAGGCAGCTCTTCTACTAGCTCTGCCTAACCCTGGCTGGAACATTTGGGATGTAAAGGGCTGAAGACTGGAACTATAGACGGAACTAGACTATTNCAATTCCCTAGAGTATATTAGGGAGAGGAAAGGGTAGAATCGGAGATAGGTGGCCAGCTCAGGACTTCTTCCCTGGGAGAGGGTAGAAGTTCCAAAAGTAAGGTGATTCTCCACTGAAGCTACTCATACCCATGGGGTAAATGTCTTTCCCTTCCAGCCGGAGTGAAAGAAACTAAAACCATATTCAGTAAGCTTACGGTCTCTTCTCTAGAGTTCTTTTAATGACTGCCTCTCCACACTTTCAAAAGCACATGAACGGCAAATGGGATTCTGAGGGTGTTTGGATCCCTTCCATGTCTAAGCTGCCATTTAATGCCGTGACGGGATCAGTCTGACTGTTCAGTCTGTGCCTGGCTNTACCTGTTCCTTAAGACATCTCAATGTATTAGCCAACTCGTATGTGAAATGGAGTTAATAAAAGAGCCCATTGCATGGGATTGTCATGAGAGTAAAATAAATTATTAGTTGTAAAATTCCTGAAAACTGAAACATTACTCAGAACACATGCTGCCTTTGCTAGCTGGTGTTCTCACAATCCACGATAAGTGAACCGTGGGAACTGGGCAGGTCACTGAGCAGCAGGAATTGGCCTGCCTTCTATTTCTANTATCTCTAAGACAGCAACTTCTCTCCACACAGTCTACTGTGAGCCAGATCAACAGAAAAATACCCAACTCTGCCTCATAACTCGTGGGGAGATGGCAGAAAGAGACCAGGCATATGGTTGGCTCATGCT
>LZPO01008428.1:46468-59814 GCA_001675575.1 Neotoma lepida | reverse complement strand
ATTTCAATCTCTTTATTTGTTATTTGTCTGTTTAGATTTCCATGTTAATGGAGTACAGGATTTTAAAATATTCCTTTACAATACTCTAAATTTCTTTGGTGTCTGTTGTAATGTTTCCCTGTTTGTTTGTTTTTTTTTAATTTTGGTCCTCTCTTTCCTTTTGTTTTGTTTTGTTTGGTTTGGTTTGGGTTGGTTTGGTTACTTGGACCAAAAGTCTGCCAGTTTCATTGATCTTCTCAAAGAACCAGCTCTTAGATTTTCTTTGTATTGTTTTCTTTGTTTCTACTTCATTGATTTCTATTTTGTTTCTGATTATTTCTTGCCATTGACTGAGTTTGTGTTTGGTTTGTTCTTTTTCCAATTTTTTTAATTTTATAATAAAGTCATTTATTTGTGGTCTCTCTAATTTTCTATTATAGGCACTCTGAGCTATAAAGTTCCCTTGAAGGGCTGCTTTCAATGTGTCCCAGAGGCTTCATTTGTTGTGTGTTTTCATTTNGTTCCAGGAATTTTTTTCATTTCTTTTTGGATTTCTTCTTTGACACATTCATAATTCAAGTAATGAGTTGTTTAATCTCCATGGGTTTTTATATTTAATAGAAATTTATTGCTGTCAACTTTAAGTTTTATTGCATTGTGGTCAGATAGAATATAAGGAATTCAATCTTTTTGAATTTATAAGACTTGTTTTGTGTTCCAGGATGTGTTCTATTTTAGACAGGCTTTATTTTCAGCTAAGTAGAATGTGTATTCTTTGGTGTTTGGGCAGAATATTCTGTAGATACCTGTTAAGTCCATTTAATGTATGATGTCAATTAATTCTGATCTCTCTCTCTTTCCTTCTCTCTCTCTGTGTCTGTCTCTCTCTCTCTTTCTCTCTCTCTAATCTGGTCTCTGTTCAGATGACTGGTCTACTGGAGAAAGCAGGGTGTGAAATCACCTACTACTATCTTTAAGATGTGTTTCTTGTAGAAATCAGATTGGTGGATTTTGTTTCTTGATTGATTGATTTAGGCAACCTGTGGGGGTTTTTTTTTTGATTGGAGAAATTAGTCCATTGATATTTAATGTTATTATTGAAATGTGTGTTAACTGCAGTCACCATGTTGATTTTGGGTGGTGGTATTTGTTTTTTCAGTGGTACTTTGTGTTTTAATGATTATAGATTCCTATTCCTTTCCATAATCTCTCGGCTATATGCATTCTTCTCTTCAGTATGTTCACTAGAGATTGTTCTTGTGATATTTTGGTAAAAAAAATANTGGCAGCCTTTTTTCCCTTTTCAGAAGAGTCTGCCTGAGGCTAAAGTAAATAATTTTGGATTAATTTTATTGGCAGAAGACATCTCAAAACAGCCTAGTATAGACCCTGTCATGTGGATATTAGTGGTACCTCTAATGAAGATTTATAATGAAAAGTAGCAAGCTGAGCATGGTAAATTACAAAAAGTATATTTTTAGGAGAAAAAGAGCACCAGAAAGCAGAATGGAGATCAGTTTTTTGTTCAGGGAGATAAACAGGTTAAAAAATGGAATAAAGGGAGTGGTGACCTCAGGGCACGATCCCACTCAGCTAAATTTCCAACATATGGAAAGGAATTAAAGAAAAATTTAGAATCAGGTGTGGTGGTGCACACCTTTAATCCCAGCACTAGGAAGGCAGAGGCTGGTGGATCTCCTAGTTTGAGGCCAGCCTGATCTAAAGATCAAGTTCAAGGACAGCCAAGTGTAGGCAGTAAGGAAAACAGAAAGCTGGTGAAGATGTAATCAAACAAAAGAACCCTTTGAATGATTATTTTATAAGTGGCTGTGGGACCGTGGACCAGATGGGACCAGAGAAAACCTCCAGCTACATCTAAGTTCTCCCAATGAAGATTAGTGTGGGAACATNAGACACTCTGTGACTATCTGGGCCTCTACTCACTGCCCTGAATACTGACCTCCTAGAGGTTGCTTCTCTGTTTCTTTTCTTTCAAAATCTCTTTCTTTTCAGCTATTTTCTTTCTTATCCATAAAAATGTAAAATCTAAAGGCAAATTAATTTCCCACTTAACTGAAAAGCACCCTAAAGAGGGGCATAAAAACCTTTTATAAATTAAAAAAGTTCATGGACTTTATAATAGCTCGTAAACTTCATAGAATCCCCTAGAAGACAAGCTTTTGGGCATACCTGAGAGAAACTATCCAAATTATCCATTGGGTTCATTAAAATGGAAGAACCCCCTCTGACTAGCAGGATGATTAGAGAGCTAAGAAGGAGTATTCATCACTTTCTGCTTCTTCACTGGAGATGAAAAATATTCAGCTGCCTCAGACGCCTGCCAGCAGAACTTCTTTTCTGTGGTGGACTGCATTCTTGAATTGTGAGCCAAAATAAATCCTTTTTCCCTGTAATTGCTTTTGTTATATTGATTCAACAAAGAAATAGCAAAATAACAATACAATCATTGATTTATTTTGCATGGTGAGATTTCAGCCTTTTTCAGAGGATTCTTATTTTTGGAGAAAAAAAGAATACCACCAATTATTTCAGTTTTGCAAAGCGTTGTATTACATTTTGTACTACAAAATGTTATAATAAATTTTAATTATTTATTAAATAATTATATTTAATAAATATAATTATCACAAAAAATACCACATTTTTTGATGACTAAAACAGATAAGATAACCCATAATTGTTTGGGTAAGAAGTTTGTTAGTCTCAGCTTGTGTGTCTGCCTGTTTCTCAGAAAGTCAAAACAAAAGCTTCTGAGGGGACCTGTTCTTTTACAGAGGGTCCAGAGGAGTAGTCATTTCAAGGCTCAGATTTAATCAGATTTGAGTTCTTGAATACNACTCAGTTTCTCTCTTAGGGCTCATTCTTCCCTCACTGCTCTGTTTCTGCCCTATTCTTCTGTCTGCAGTAGCAGCAAGCTCACACATCCCCACAGTTCTGGATTGTCTCCTTCTGCCTCCCACTTCTGCTGCACACCTCTTGTTAACAATTCTGCCTTCTTCCTAAGATTATGTGGTTCAATGAGACCACCTGAACAATCCGGGTAGCCCTCCCTATTTTAATAGCAGCAAACTACCAGCCTTTAATTCCATCCATAAAATACCTTCACCAGGGAAAACCTGACACGTTCACAGTTTGGAGACTGAGGAAGAGGCATCTGGAAGGAAGCCATTTTTCTCCCCGTAAAGCAGTGATTTGAAGCAATCAGTTACTTGGCTTTTATAATATTCTAAATACACCAGTTCCTCAGATTCAACCGAACTTTCCCAGGTTCTCTAAGCCATCGTGCAAGCACACTTTCAGATTCTCTGAAAAGCAGAGCAGACATTTGAAGGTGTGTTTTCATTATTTGTTACTGACACAGGTTCACTTCAATTTATATTTAATAAAACCTTATGGCTGAGGTATGAGAACTGTTCAGAAAAGGTGCAATGAGATGGAAAACTGTCTTTCTGAACTTTTCCTCACACTAAGAAAAGAAAAATCAGTATAGTTCGAACAGATAGGAACTGTTACAATCTCTGAAAGAATGTACCCTGCAATGAATTTAATTTAATCTTTAGAAAACAACTTGANTGGAAAACATAGTTCAGAAGGGCATGCTGAACAATGAATTTCATTTATACTAAAATAAAATGGCTAAGAGAACAACTATAATCTCTACACATTGTACTGATGTTTGATTTTATGTAACACCATTTTTCTGCCAAGCAGTGAATGCAATTTTAAAGTTGTCAAAGTCCAAAACAGTTTAGAATACAAATAATCTCTGTTAAATTTAGGTTATATCACAATAATGTCTCAAACTGTAATCTTACAATTTTTTTCAAAAAAAAATATTTTTTCTTTTCGTATTCTATTTCAAGGACGAAAGATTAGACAAACTTCAACACTACATTAATAAATCACATAACAGAAGTATTATAAAGTTATAGAGATAGAAACCATATTAAAAAGATTTATTTGCAGTTAATCTCAAAATATAGCAGCCCAGTTTTTTTCATATATATATATATATGCTTACATTTTATCAGTAAATCTATAATTTGTGATTCTTTTATGAATTGGCCTGTATGTCAAATTTACAACTTAATCAATACTTATCCTTAAAAGTAAAACAATTCCCATTATAGATACTCATACAAAGAGGATTGGTTTGATAATCAAAATATATAGAGAGATAGGAGATGATAGATGATAGATGATCTATAGATAGATAGATAGATAGATAGATAGATAGATACATAGATACATAGATACATAGATACATAGATGATAGATGATTGATAGGTAGATAGATAGGTAGACAGGTAGATGACAGACAAACAGGTAGATGACAAATAGATGATTGGTAGATATAGACAGGTAACAATTGTCATATAATCTATCTCTATATCATAAAAATCAATCACTCTGAATGCACTGCAGCAGCAATGCATGGCTCCCAGGTCTCTCACNGCACATGGGAAACACATGGGGTTAACCACACAGCTGCAAATAGCTCTTAAATCATAGAAACACTTAATCCAGTGGCTGTCAATTTTAAGGTACACGTTCTACAAATTAAAAGCTTTATTATACAGATGTATATACACAATATATTTTTAAATTTTTGGATAGCTACTTATAAAAGCAAAGCAAAAAGTGCATAATAGATTAGTGTGCACGAAAACTGACAGACTGAGAATAGGCAAGATTGCTAAGGAAACTCGCAGTCTAGGACATTCAGGAAAGAAGAAAAGAAGTGTGAAATACAGACCTAAGGGGTTCTGGAACTCCTTATCTCAGCAGAATTCTTAGTCCTCTTCAATCTCTCTCCATAGTAGAGCTCTGTCCTGAGGTGGGCACCTCTCCAGACACATTGAATCCTTTCAATCTTTCTGCTTTAGCCTTTCCAGTTTCCTACTTATATCCTGACCTAACCAGTCCTTACTGTAGTACATGCCCCCTTGTTGGAAATCTCCTCAATTCCCTCAAGTCTTTCTCACCCATAGTAGAAGTCATTTCCACAGTGTGATGATCACTGCCTCCCCTACCTAAAAAAAATCTCACTTTTACCTCATTTTTTTTCTGATAATTAATAAGTAACACATGATTTAGTATATATTTTACACTTTGCATTGTTCATTGCCTACATCATGTACTAGGATTTTAGTTCAACAAAAATGTGAATCATTTATACATTTATAACTAACTATTCAGCAGACAACATGNGCTGACTTGGATGAACAGTTGATAGCACTGGTGACCAAATGTCTCTTACTAGGGGATCTCTAAAAGATACCTAAGATTCACCAAAGATATTTTGCCTTTTTCANTCAGNAAAAATGTAAATGACCCTTGAAGGATAGACCAATGTACAAAATAATAAATAAAAGAATACATGAAAAAGTAACAAATAGAAATAAATCCAAACAAATTTATCATATTATACAAATTTGAGATTATAGATACGCATGGCTCAGGAGGAACAAAGATTTTGGTGCTATATAAATTTTATCACATATGCACATAACAAAACCAAAGGTATTTTCTAAAATGCAAAATTGGAGTATTTGCCAATATAAACCAGGAAGCAAATTCTATCTCCTAAATATGTTAATAATAAAAGGAACCCAACTGAAAACAGTCAGATAACAGTTTAAAATAAAAGAGGATAAGTTGTTGAGTTCTTACCCTCTTAATAGAAAAAAAGAAACAGAGAGGGAAGGAGGGATGGAGGGAGAGAGAGACAGGAGGAGAAGAAGGGGGAATGGAGGAAGGGAAGGAGGAAAACAGTAAGAGTGAGTAGAAATAAAGAAGAAAAAGGTAGTCACTTTATTATGAGAAACAGTTCACTTCTCCAGAAGCCTATAATTTATAGTCAACTAATATCATTGAATCCAAAATCATTAAGCAAAAGTTAAGTAGAAGCAAAGCAGTAATTATAAATTATATCACTGAGGTGGGAGTTTTTAACACCCACTCAAAGTAATTTATTTATTAAACAAGATACAGACAATATGAAAATTTTAACCAATAAGCTTTACTTTAAGTGACACAGAACTTTGTGTCCAACTACTTCCAGATATGTATCATTGTAAACACAAATGGAGTACTTACAAAGTGCTAAGCACTTGACTATAAACTATGTATGGACAGTTTCCAAAGAATGGACATATTTGTTACATTTACTAGTCAGCTGTCAGAGACTGCAGAGGTTTGGATGAGGATGGAACCTCCACTGGCAAACTTCTATCCTAGCACGCATCTAGCCTTGTGATCCGTTCCCAGCACCACATATACCGGGTACTTGCAATCCTAGTTCTTGGGAAATAGTGGCAAGAGGATCAGAAATTCAAGGTGTCCTAAACAATATAGCAAGTTCAAGGCCAGTCTGGCACACATAAAAGCCTGTCTAATAAGTAAAGAAATATAGCGTGATTTTTGAAAAACTACAAATATATAAAAAAAAATTTATGGTTTTTCAAAAAAATTTAAATTTAATTTAAAAAAATATATACATCAAAGGAGAGACGATATCACAAATTAGGATATATTTAGAAATGAATCATACTGAAACACTACCAACAAAGTGGAAACAGTAAAATTAGGTAATTAAATAATAATTGTTCTTAATTTAAGACAGTGAGTCTTTGAAATTGTCCTGAAATTATTTAAATAAGAGCAACATCTTGTTAAAAATGTTTCCCTGCTTTTCTCTTAAAGCCAAACATAAACAATCAAAATATGATAACCAAGTCTCCCATGGAAATACCACAAAAGGATCATAAACTAGCCTCACACACAGTGTTTGTGTGAGGGGTTGGGGTGATGGCTCTGTTGGTGAAGGGCCTGTTGGTGAAGCACAAGCATGAGAATGTGAGTTTGAATCCCCAGCTCCCACACTAAAATGTAGGTGTGGTCACTGTGGGAGGGGCCTGACCCTTGGATCTACAGAGCTCACTGGCCAGCCGTTTAGTCAATGGGTGAGCACCCAGTGAGAAACGCTGTCAAAAAATTAAGGTGGAGAGCAATCAAGGAAGGTACCCAACACCAACTTCTGGTCTGCACACACATGTGCATGTGGACCTGCACACACATATGCACAGAATCACATAAACCACACGTACACAAGAACAGANAACAAATATATACATGTATGACATCCTTGGAGAAAATATTGGATCTGGCTGTGAATATCAAAACAATAAATTTCTATTAAAAGTACTTTTAAACTTTGATAGAAAAGTGGTTCTTAAGATATTAAAAACAGTAGAATAGAAAGAGATTAATAAATTTGATCGTATTAAATGAAGAGGTTAGTACCTTAGTATTCAACAAATTACCAAGAAATTGAAAGAAGTCATGGATAAAATTCTTTTACAATGTGTGTATAACCATAGATAAAACCATAATACAATGCCAGTGAGATGACGCAGAGGATAAAGGTACTTGATGCCAAGCCTAGTGACCTGAGTTCAATACTAGGACCCACATGGTAGAAAGAAGACTGACACTTGTAAGTTGTCCTCTGCTTTCCACACACATGCCATGGAACAAGCATAAGTGCATACACACACACACACACACACACACACACACACACACACACGGTGAGAATGAATGAATGAATAAATAAATGTGATATAAAATATTAGAGACATGACCTATAAAGAACAATATTGGATTAGTAATAAAAGTAATCTAATAAGTAGTGAACAAATATGAAGAATTGGTTTACAAGAAAATATTAAACTAGAAAGTATACAGAAGATTAAACTTTGGTAGTCATAAGGAAAATACATATGACAAGCTTAAGGAAATGTTTCTAAGTCAGAAGAGACGAATGAAAGTGACAACACTGTACTTTGGAGAATCCTGGAACAATTGCAAGTCTCATATACTGCTGGTGGAAATGTAATCACTAGATTCATTTGGAAAAAACCATTAGGCAAGATTTGTTAAATGAAACATCCACAAACCATATGACTCAGAAGTTTCTTCCCAGGAATGTAATGAAAGGAAATGCATGCATATTTATATGTATCAAGAATATATATATATATATATATTACTTATATGTATCACAAATATACATATATATGAATGCTCACCATAACAATGAACAGCACCAAGGAAACAAACCAAATTTCTGTCTGCAGTAAAATGGATAAAGAAATTGTAATACATTATTCTACTTAGGGTGAGTATTATTTATTGTTTCCTGAAACAACATGGATTACAACTTGCAAATTTCAAATTTGAGAGAAAGAAGCTAGACAAAGACTAATACACACTTTACTATTCACCTTATACATAAGTCAAAAACAGCCAAAGAAAGTCAGTGGTTACAGAGACAAAACAGTGGGAGAAAGTTAGTGGAGAGGCTGGAACTAGGGGGCCATGGTGTTATGCTCCATCATCTTGACAATGGTTACAAGGGTGGTTCACAGAAAGAAATGCATTGAGATATATAGTGATAATTCATGTTTATCTATGCATATTTAATGTGAAAATTTGTATGTGTAGTGTGTTTTCAATATATGTCTATGGTATATACATGAGTGTGTGGGTGTGTACACACATGCACACACGTTTGCAGGTCAGAACAGGGCTTTAGGTACCTTCCTCTATTGCTCAGGTCTCTCGCTGAACTGGAAGCTTTGGCTAGGCTGGCTGCCCTGGAAGCTCATGGGTGCCTGTCTGAGCCCCCAGTGCTGGAATTACAGGGCATGCACAGCCATGTTTATTTTAAAATATTGATGGTTTGGAGGTTATGGCGTATCATTAATAAGTAAAGATACAGAAATGTCTAGTAATATAAATTACAATTTCTGTTAATTGCTTCGTAACAAATTTATAATAAAATATTACATAAAATATGAGTCCCAAAATGCTACCATTTGGTAAAATAGATACACTGAACCCATGTTAGTATAANTTAGCTTTATGTGTGGAAAGAATACTTTTAAAATACACTTCAGGGCTCAATATTTCTTAGAATTCCACATCTCATTACACTTCCCCTAAATGCACATCTTTCTTAATAAAGAACAAGCTGCCCTCCTAATCTCAAGTTCAGGTGATGAAAACTTCTAACAACACATGACAGCATTTTAAGTTATAGGCTACTCTAATGTGTGCAAGTAACCAATGCTGACTCTACAAAATACCTACCAAAATCAATTTTTATCACTCAAAATCTATTGCAATTAGAGAGCAATGCCAAGGCACTGACACACTAATGGGTCTCAAAATATTTCAAAAAGAATGAGAAAATTGCAACATGTTTTAATTGAANTGCTGTTATGATAAGGATAACAAAGTGGATGATCTGAGCCTTCCACATGGCTAGCATATAAACTAGCATTCTAGAGGGCACTGCCTTTTTATAAGCACCAGCATTGTCTGGCTGCATTTTATATTACAACTTTCCTACATTGAACTCTTTCTTAAACTTTACTATATCTTTTAATAAAACAAGAGTTGTTTGACTGTTCCAAGTATTTGATTTTTAATTTCGTTTTAGAACAAGAGTGTAGCATTTCCAAAAAGGATCCACTTTGCAAAATTGGACTTGCTTGAAAGGAATATCATATCTGGATGAAACAGTCTCATGTATTCTACCACAACAGTAAATTACATGAAAATGATTAAACTGGAATTAGAAACCAGTTTTCTGATTCCNGGAGTGTTAAATTAACAGGGCAAAAATGGTCATCTCTTGCTGGAAAAGTTGCAATGATTATGTATAAGAAGTAGGAGCACGTCAAGGACATCATGATCCTCAGTTCTCCTATCTTTCCCTATTTCCTTAACCATTTCTTGTCATTTAATGACATATCAATCTTTTGAATGTCCTAATTTCTATCATTATGCTTCATGGACTTAGAAGGAATACTCTCTTTCCCTAAGAACCAGAGAGGGCAACAGAAACCAAGAAACAAAATACTCACCCAACAAAGACAAGATCAGATATTAGTACTTAGAATTACAATCATCCCAAATCCAGATGCCTAGACACCAGTGTAAAAACACATTAACAGGGGCTGGAGAGATGGCTCAGTGGTTAAGAGCACTGGCTGCTCTTCCAGAGGACTCGGGTTCAGTTTCCAGCACCCAAATGGCAGCTCACAACTGTCTACAACTCCAGTTCCAGGGGATCTGACACCCTCACACCAATGAACATAAAATTATTTAAATTATTTTTAAAAAACACATTAACAGCCAGGGGAATATATCTCCACTAGAACCTAGCAACCCTACTGCAATAGGTCCTGTGACATGTGACATAGCTGAAGCACAAGAAAAAGACCTTAAAATGAATATGATAGAGATTGTTAAAGAGGATATCAATAAATCCATTAATGAAATCTAGGAAAACACAAACAGTAGAAGGAAATGAAGAAAATAGTTCAAGACATTCACCTGGAAATACAATCAGTAAGGAAACCCAAGCTGAAGGAAACTGACAGAACACAAGAGAAGAAAGAGAGAATGTTAGTCATTGAAGACAGTATAGAAGAAACGGANACCTCAGAAAAGAAAATGTTAAATCTAAAAAACTGGCACAGCCGAGTCGTGCTGGCTCATGCCTTTAATCCCAGAACTTGAGAGGCAGAGGCAGGCAGATCTCAGTGAGTTAAAGGCCAGCCTGGTATACAAAGCAAGTTTCAGGACATCCAGGATTGTTACACAGAGAAATCCTGTCTCGAAAAGCCAAATATAACTTCCTAAATATAACACCAGTAGCACAGTCACTGAGAGCAACAATTAATAAATGGGACCTCCTAAAACTGAGAAGCTTTTGTAAGGCAAAGGACATGGTCAATAAGACAAAACGATAGCCTACACAATGGGAAAAGATCTTCACCAACCCTCGAGAGAGGGCTGATCTCCAAAATATATAAAGAACTCAAGAAACTAGACATCAAAATATCTAACAATCCAATTAGAAAATGGGCTATAGAGGTAAACAGAGAATTCTCAAAGGAAGAATCTCAGATGGCTGAGAGACATTTGAGGAGTTGCTCAACATCCTTAGTCATCAGGGAAATGCAAATCAAAATGACTCTGAGATACCATATTACACATGTCAAATAATGGCTAAGATCAAAAATACTGAAGACAGCTTATGTTGGAGAGGGTGTGGAGCAAGGGAAACACTCTTCCACTGTTGGTGGGAGTGCAATCTTGTACAGCCACTTTGGAAATCAATATAGTGGTTTCTCAGAAAACTGGGAATCAATCTTTCTCAAGACCCAGCTATATCACTCTTGGGCATATACCCAAGGAATGCTCAATCATACCACAAGGACACATGCTCAACTATGTTCGTAGCAGCATTATTCATAGTAGCCAGAACCTGTAAACAACCTGGATGCCCTTCACCTGAAAAATGGATTANGAAAAAGTGGTACATATATACAATGGAGTATTACTCAGCAGAGAAAAACAATGATCTTATGAAATTTGCAGGCAAATAGATAGAGCTAGAAAATATCATCCTGAGTGAGGTAACCCAGACCCAGAAGGACAAACATGGTATGTACTCACTCATATGTGGATACTAGATGTAAAGCAAAAGATAACCAGACTGCAACCCAAGCTCCAGGAAGGACCCTAGGAAGGACTCATGGATCACCCAGCAAGGGCGAAATGGAGGAGATCTACATGGACAGCCTGGGGGTGAAGGGAGATAACAGGGGGCAAGGGATGGAGGATTAGAGCATAGAGGAACAGGAGATTCGAGCTAGAACAGGGACAGAGTGGGAGAGCAAGGAAAGAGATACCATGATAAATGAAGACATCATGGGAATAGGGAGAAACAGAGTTCTAAGGAGGTTGCCAGGAATCCACAAGGATGATCCCACCTCAGACTATCGGCAATAATCTAGAGGGTGCCTGAACTGGCCTACTCTGGTGATCACATGGATGAATACCCTAACTGTCATCATAGAGCCCTCATCCAGAGACTGATGGAGGCACCAGGCTGAGCTCCAGGAGACCAATCAATGGGAGAGAGGGGGCCTTCTATGAGCCAGGGATGAGATCATGATGGGAAGGTGTACAAAGACCGCCAGCCAAACTAGTGAAGACGCATGAGCTGTGGACCAATAGNTGAGGANCCCCCATGGTACTGGACTCTGGATAGGAGAGGCAGATGTGTAGCTTGGACTGTTTGGGGGACCCCCAGACAGGCAGTGGGATTGGAACCCATTCCTGGNGCTGAACTGGCTTTTTGGAGCCCAGTGCCCATGGTGAGACACTTTGCGCATCCTTGGTGCAGGGAGGAGGTGCTTGGACCTGCCTCAACTGAATGTGCCAGGCTCTCCTGACTCCTCATGAGAGACCTTGCCTTGGAGGAGGGGGAAGGGGGGATGGCTTGATGGGGGAAAGCTGCGGGGTGGGAGGAGAGGGGAATCTGTAAAAAAAGGGAAAAATGTATCAGATAAGAAATAAAATATTTGGGAAAAAAATATGGCACAAAACATACCCAGAAATTCTTAGGCACCATGAAAAGACCAAGTCTACAAATAATAGTAAAAGAGGNAAGAGAAGAAACCAGGTAAAAGGCACAGAAAATATTTCAACAAAATTGTAGAGGAAANTTACCCTAAACTAAAAAGGGTGTTGCCTNTTAAGGTACAAGAAGCACACAGAGCCAGGCGATGGTGGCGCACNCCTTTAATCCCAGCACTCGGGAGGTAGAGGCAGGAGNATCTATGTGAGTTTGAGGCCAGCCTGGGCTACCGAGTGAGTTCCAGGAAAGGTGCAAAGCTACACAGAGAAACCCTGTCTCGAAAAACCAAAAAAGAAGAAGCACACAGAGCATCAAATAGATTGGACCAGAAAAGAAAGTCCCCTCACCACATCATAATCAAAACATTAAATGTACAGTACAAAAAATATATTTAAAGCTGTAAGAGAAAAAGACCAAGTAACATATAAAGGCAGGCCTATTAGAACAACCCCTGACTTTTCAATGGGGACTCTAAAAGCCAGACAGGGCCTAAAAAGATGTACTGCAGCCTTTAAGAAACAATAGAGGCCACTCCAGACTATTATTCCCAGCAAAACTTGCAATCACAATAAATGGAGAAAGACAGACATTCCATGATAAAACCAAATTCAAGTAGTATTTAACTTCAAATCCAGCTCTATGACAGCATTAGNAGGAAAACTCCAACCTGAAGAGGTTAACCACATGCAAGAAAACACAATGAATAAATATCAGACCAGCAAGTCAAAAGGGGGAGGAGCCACACCACAACAACAGAATAATGGAACTTAACAAACACTGTTCGTTGATAGCTCTCAACATCAATGATCCTAATTCCCCAATACAAAGACACAGACTAACAGAA